>JAMKCH010023845.1:0-34758 GCA_023653785.1 Ophioderma brevispina
TTTTGCTTTTTTTCAAATTTTGACTAAACTTTATTCAATATAGCCAAGGGTTGTTTCATGTTGTTTAAATCAGCATTTTTCACAGTGTAGGACCATGTACTGCTTTTGAGAAAAATGGCACTGTGAGAAAATCTGGGCAAAACTATTGTCAAATGTTCGTATATTTGTGATCTTACACTTATGAGAAAACTTTGAGCCATATACTCAATCTGTATGAGTAACCTTCCTACAAAATGGTCGAGCCATTTCGGGCACATTTAAAAAACTTTTCTGTCCTTTGAAGAAGTAATACTTGCTTTACAAGGCCTTATTTGGGTTTTACAGAACTTTGTTTTCCTCAAATATGGGTTAAAAAAAAAAAGAACCTTAAAGGTCCCAGGAATGAAATACAGTATAGTATTATTATGTATCAAATGAAAGCTGAGAATGAATACCAGGGAATCCAATAAACTCAAATCATCATCATTCTGGAAAGTGGTATGGACGCACGACTCCAAAAATATACAACCCGCCCCAATACTGTAACAATAACACCCAATCCCGATTTGAGATGCCGCTGATCTGACCTGTGACGTAATTTGTGAAACTGCGAAATATCAACGCGTTCGTAGATACAACAGTCCATACGGGATGAGTGAGGTGTTTTATTATAAGATGCTAAATGTTTATAACAATCCCCTTCAAATTAGCGTGTATATCAGATTTTTTTAGATTAAAAGTTTGAAAATAATGTTTGTTGTGTGAAACAATATAATACAGAGTGTAATTTGAGCAAAATCATTCCATTTGCAATCATTTTATGCATTGTTTGAGAATAGTGAAAATGTATCAAGGGCTAGGCTCAAGCACATTTTCTTTGTACCCATTTTTTGACACACTATGGATTTTTGCACTCTTAATACCATGGTGTGATGCAGCTGATTAATAATATTGAGGAACAATATAGGTTCTGTCCAAATAACATAATTCAAATATCTGAAAACAACAATTGCTGAAGTTTGCTTCGTACGGACGATGATCACGCTGCAAAATTCGACAACCTCCATGCCCCGTACCTGCAAGCACAAATGTTTAGCCTACGAAATACGAGCAAGTTACTGCCTCCCATCACATGCCCTTGATTGTTTGAATCAATGAATGATATTTTAATGTAGGGTGGTTTGATAACTATCGAAATAAGGCTGCTTTGAATGGATTTGGTTATTAAACTGTTACAAGTGTGACAAAATGTGAATGTTTTCTGTCACTGCCACAGTAAAAAACACGTACGGGCCATGATGTGTGGTAATTCATGTGAACACAGCCAATCTAAGTAAGGTAATAGTATGACCAAAAGTTAGCCACACATTTCCCTTTTTTCTGTCATTATGTTAAAGATAATAAATATTGTTTACTAATCGGTGTGCCCCTTTCATCCCCGATAAAAATTCTCATTTTGAGGCAAGCCTTGCCCTGGTATTCATCGTCAGCGTCCGCGTTGTTAGCTGTTGTTTCTTGAACGTGGCAAGGGCTCAAATTGATGAGGCTCTGCCCCTTGCACTGCGATGTGTGCAACAAAATTTTGCCCGAATTCGCTGTCAAATACTTGGCCGTCATCATCATATTCTGCACACAGAATTTCTACATCATACTCCCCATCTCCTATATTTTCAAAATTTGACATTTTTGTTTTGCCAAAGCTCATTCAAAATTGCCGCACTCACTACCAATTTACAGTACAGTCAACTGTAATGTTTATAATACTAACAACCTAGCAACATCCGGGTCTTTGGACGTGCAAGTGTTTCACAAATTACGTCACACAAAAAGCGCCCAATTTCCGATGTCGCTGGCAGTGTTTTATCCGAGGGTAATTATGGTACTTCAAAATAACCCCTTCTTTTACATAAAATGTGTGGATTTTGTTGTTTAAACATGTCAGATGCTTATATTAAAGGTGCATTTCGTGGTTTCAGCACCTTCGGTTTTATTCATTAATCACTAGATATCCTTGAGAAAAGCTTATTCTCAAAATTTGAGCTGATCCCGATCCTGCGGTTTTGTGTTATGAGCAATTGCTCGTTTCCCACAGTCCCATAGGCTACTGTGCTGTATTTTCTGAACGTTTATGGACAGAAAATACGAAATTGCAAATTTCTTACAGATCGGACCGAATTTGCACGTAAGATTGGGCACACGTGGATTACTAAGGCTAACGGTTCAGATGATATAAAAATCTCAACATTTTTTAGGTAAGTCGGGGGATAGATAGATAGCTATGGTCTTCCTATTTCCATTGATGATGAAATCTACACAATGGGAAATGACTAGTTTTATATTACAGAGCATTTAAGTGCTATAATGTTTTTGAGCCAGTAAAATTGCAAAATATTAATTTTCCACCCTGTATCCATTTTTTATAGTTTCTTTAACTTTAAAATGGAAATGTTTGTACTTATTAAATACCAATTGAAAGAAGAAACTCTAAGCTATCCTGTGGTACCAAATTTATAGGAATCGGATGTTCAACAAGGAAAATGCAAAAGGTGGTTGTAACCACCCCCCTTTCGAGTGTGGTGTTACAAAAAAATGGTTCAGGTAGATGAGAGTTAAGAGGGTTCTTTAAAGAATCCAACAAAAATGTAAATAGAAATTTTTTGCAGACAAAAGATTTTAAGTTCATCTTTTCTATTGTTTTTAAGTGTGTAAATGTCATTTTGAGACACAAGTTAGTTAGTTAAACCAAAGTTTTAAATCTGGTTTTGTCCCCGCAAAATGGGGGTGGCCAGATACACCTCACACTCAGCAATACTGCTGTGTGAAGATTTATTGGAGCAAAAGATAATTGACAGGATGCCCTTCCTGACGTCAAACAGTTTTAGGCGGCGGGCCTAGCCTTTGGGCAACCACACCCACCATGCAAGGCAGCATGTGCTGGATGGCTGCCATTAGCTCTCCAGAGCTGATGCCCTTGTAGGTAGATCTTCTTTTTCATTCTACCAGGGTAACCAGTTACCCTCCTCATCAGATTTCCTTAGAAACCCAAATGGGGGTGACGGTTTAGCCGCCGACAACTCGGCCCTGGGACAGGTAGTACTGGTTACCAGGCTATCAGTAGCAGACCCTTAAACTTGAAACAAAAGAATATCATCAAATTTATCATTTTCACAATGTAGGGTGTCCTTTTGTTTTCAAAATCTCTGCAATGCATAATATTTATTCAAACAAAATTGTAAGGATTTTGTTTCAAGTTTAAGTTTGTATTTTGCATGGCAGTGTTGTTTAAGAAACGGCTATTGAATTTTGAATAGATTTCCTCAGCATGCAAAGTGCATATTTAGAGTTACTATTAACATGTATAGTAGGGGAAACGCATCGATCCAATGATTGAATGAATTCACCCTAGTTTGTTTAAAAATTGAGAAAAAGGCACATTTTTCATGCAGCAGTGCACTAGTTTTAAGCAATGTTTATACATCTCTCCATTGAACTCTTGAATATATTTCAATAAAAGTTCTAGTTTCCCCCGACCCCATTTGGAACCCCACTTTACTGTCATCAATTTCCCAATAATGCGAGTTCCCTAGGATCAGCACTTCTATTCCGTCACGTTTTTGTATTCCGCTGCTTGCAAAAACCTCTTGTGCATCATAAGTGATTTGGAATTTTGATAAAAAACATCAAAGACACTATTTTAAGATTTTTTCCCCTTACATTTGGGCTAAATTTTAAATGCCATCATAAAAATTAGATTTATTCAAGCACAAGTAAGTGTGGGCTGAATTTGCCAAGATTTGGAATTTAATTATAGATTTGCATTGATTAAATATTTTGGCTTTTTATCCCATGCCAGATTTTAATGTAGTTAGGTATCCCTTAGAGGACTGTAGCATTCATACATACAAGTGTATGGCAGTATTGACAAATCTATTTAGTAAGTTTGAACAGTTAATTTTAGAAATAAGAATCAACAAGCCTTAAATTGAACTCAGTGGCCCTGAGTAGTTGATCCTAATTTTGGATAAATCAGTTTTGTTACGCTCTGGCTTCCCATGATTCCCTCTGCATCCATGCATACACAGAGGCAATGTAAACCTTGTGGCTCGTCGCTGACTGTATTGTGAAGAACAGGAAAATATTTAGCCAATTCAGAAAACAGTTCATGGTGAGGGCATATCGTTATGTTGTTGGACCGATTTCTTTCCGCTCGCTATGAGTCGTCATGAATTGCCAATGACGCGGTGACGAGAATCGGTCGCGACAGCCCCGAAACTTGAGTCGTGTTGAAGCGTCTCAGTAAATTAGACCCGAAGTGCGGTTATGCTGTGACTTCCAAATGCACCATCAGGAGCTAGCTGGAGTGCCTGCAGTCAGTAACCACAATTTTCGATGTGCATTTATTTTTAGCATTCTCAAATTAACCACATCGACCACCGGATTTTCTTCTTTAACGTGCCCATTTGCATGTCGACAGTGTAATTTACCCTAAATGTAAATATTTCAGGAAACCTTACTATTTTTACACTGGGAAAGCGCATAATTCGGAGAACCACGCACAAAGTATACCAGCCCATGCTGTGTTTTGCTGTATATTTTTAAACAAAACAGAATAACATTACTGAAATAGAAGTTCCCTGCCATGCATGTTTTATCGCTGTCGGAAATGATAGGGTGCATGCGTACGAATGGGACTTGTGTATTATGAAAATGATGTTAATTTTGAAATAGCAATTTTTTTCCTTGGCTTTGCCTGTGAGAGAACATGATGTAGCTGTTAATAATATATCAAAACATAGTGCCTGTGAATATAAGTTATGAATTCTTAACGTGTATATTCTGTACAGATTTAAAAAAAATAAAATGTTTGTTTCCTGTTAAAGGGTGATCATCATCATCTGCATGATTATGCAGTGTTTGCATACTCTAGTGTAAGGCAAAAACAAATAGATATGAACCAATGACTAGGCATGTTTTCACTTGGCCCTATCTGTGTCATCTGCTGCAAGTAGAGTGGCACAGGGAGGCTTTGGTAGTCTGTGTGTGTGTGTGTGCACATGCTTGTGTGCATGTGTGTGTGTGTGCGCACGCACACACTAAAAGCACTAAAATAATTATTAACTCTTCACTTATTGCATTCATACTCTTCTACCCATTGATCAATTAACCTCATACTCAGCCAGAAGAACCACTGGTCCAAGACTCATTATGGAATGTACACAGATTGACTTCTGATGACCCCATGTGACCGTTGACCCCTTTCACAAACACTAACAGATGACACATGCATTTCATTTTTAGCAAAATGGTGCATCTTATATTAGATTCCACTGACATACATGTATGTGTTACAACCTTTACACAATCTACCAGGGTTAAAAGGATTAATGTAGTAAAAAGGTATATTTTGTGTTTTGAATAAAAACTATATACTTTCTTTGAAGTTTATATGCCAAAAAACTTAAATCAAATACACTGAAATATAAATCTAATAGATTAAAAATTGTAATCAAAATCAGATTTATCCTCCATTTTAATCTAAAAATAATTTAGAGAGATTGCATTTTTGGCTTCCAAATTTGGAGGGTTGGTTGGTTGGTTGGTTGGTTGTATGGGATTCTAGAAAGTCCCTACTTTCAGCTAAAATACACTAAAAAGGTTTTTGAGGTGGGCCCTCCCTTTTCATAATTGGTCAGAAAATTGCAACTTTATCTTTTTTGGCCTGATCTGTCAGTGATTCTGATTTTCACAGGGAAAAGGGATGTGTCAAATCAAAAATAGGGAAGGTATACCGCAATATCGTATGTTACACTGCAGACTAAACTGCAAGTTGAATTAAATATTAAATACATCCATTGTCACATCAGATCCAATACGTACTGATCTCATGTACCAATGTAAAAATACATTATTTAATATTTTCTTTGAAAAGTAATATTTCCCATGTTGTAGTTTGTAGGAGCATCTTTTTACAACCATAAATGTAGCAAATTTCTGAATAGATGTAAAATGATCTTCTAGGAAATGCTTGGTAATGTATAAAAATTGCATTTGCAATTTTGGTCACTATGTAAATTAAGATTTTGTGAAAAGCTACAAAATCTCAAACAAACACAATTTAAAATCATTGTTCCAGGGTAACAATTAATTTTCAAACATGGGAATTAATTTCACTGCTTTTTTAGAATTCTGTGAGATTTGGATTTTTCAGAACATTAGTCAAATTAGAGATGATAGGTCTCTGTCACACTGTAAAACCTAAATGAACAACTTCTAACACAAAGCAGTAATAACAACATTTGCTCTTTGTACACTAGTGCACTACTAAGATGGAATGTGCCTCTTTGCAGAGAAAATCACACGCATATATTCAACCTTGCTAATTGACTCGCTCATCGATAACATCTAGAGCATAAAAAATAATTGTGTTACACAATTTGAATGCAGAAAACTGACGTGGTGCTTGTTTTCGCTTCACTTATAAAAATTAAAAGCTTTTTCAAGAACGTCAAATATTTTATCCACAATACATTTTTGGATGCAGATTTCTTGGCGAAAAATGTGTATGGGACCATTTTGCACCAATTGCAGGTTTTTGTGTAGGACAGTGTGGGAACAAAATTACCTGACATTGATGAAGGCAGTTACAAATCTACCGGACTGCACTGGAGTCTAAGAATCTGACTTTAACAGTATTAAAAGATTATACTTAAAGTATTAAGGACAATTTTAGCAAAGTTTGGTACTAGACCTGCATCCAGAAGAATCCTTATGTTGACCACAGATTTTTTGA
The DNA here is from genome assembly GCA_023653785.1 of Ophioderma brevispina. Taxonomy (NCBI): domain Eukaryota; kingdom Metazoa; phylum Echinodermata; class Ophiuroidea; order Amphilepidida; family Ophiodermatidae; genus Ophioderma; species Ophioderma brevispina. Next base: position 6,770 of record JAMKCH010023845.1, read on the forward strand.
GATAATGAAGCATGAAGACAACAATGAATGTTGATCTCTATAGTCAAATATTCCTATGGGGGTGGGGTTATAAAATTAGTACTGTAATTAATCAGAAAGACTCACATACTTTTTAATTGTGTTATTGTTGATTTGTATCTTTAAAATTATTTCTAACACAAAATATGGCCCATGTAGTTCCAGTTTTTACTATTTTTCAATTTTAACTTAGACCTGACCCTCTTTTTTAATTTTTTCTAAACACTTTTCAGTCAGAGGGTGCCTGAAAGGCCTGACAGGTGTTAGGTGGATTTAACACCCCATCATCAGCAGCTATAGTAGTACTCACGGGAGAAAAGTGCTTGCAGTTAGATTTAGTTTAGTATTAGCAAAAATTTAAAATTATTCTAAACATCCTGAATTGTTTTCAAGTAGGCAGAAGTGATAGTAGCATGGTTAATTTCAGTATGTGTTACAATTTTTTCCATTGTTTCAAGTAGTTGCAAGGGGGGAAGGATGCCCGATGTTCGATACTAGAGTTGGGATTTTAGAGGTTGCCGAGCTCCTGTGGAGCTCTATGGAAAAAATCCCTAAATTGGCATTAATATGCCTGATTGATTCCTCCAAAACCGCTTGATGAATTCCTTCAATTTTTACCATACGGCAAGAAGACATCATTTTAAGCAATTTGTTCTGCGAACTTTTAGTTCGTAGAAGAAATTTGGAGAAAAATGCATTTGAAAATTCAATTTTTGCGCCATTTAAAAAATCCCTATAGACTGCTAGAACGTTATTTAATTCAAATTTACAGCATGGTTTAATTTCAGTATGTGTAACTATTTTTTTTCAAGTAGGGGAAAACAATTGACAGTATGGGTTAATTTCAGTATGGGTTACTATTTTTTTCCATTGTTTTCAAGTATATACGTGGAAGTGATTGACAGTATGAGTTAATTTTTATATGTGTTACTATTTTTTCTTTGCTGGGACTTGCTTGTAATGGCCTTAATCTAAGATTTCCCCTTCCATAAAAAGCTTAACATTTTGAAGAATTTGGGAGGCTATCAACCACAAAGGGAACCCTTAAGTGAAGTGACCCTGGTTTTCTTTCTTTTTGTTGTTGTTGTTGTAATATTAAAATTTAAAGGTGCAATGAGAGATTTCAATTAACAGGTGTCACTAAAAATATGAAAATTCAGATTTTGCACCAATGTAAAATTTTTATTAAAAATGTCCATGTGAAAGGATTAAGCAGAAAAATATTTCTTTGGTACAAAATTGTGAAATTTCTAATTTCCTATAGGAGCAAATACTAAATTCAGCTTATTGCAGCAAATTCTAAATTTCCTTTTTGAAATTAAGCAAATGAAAATCGCCTTTTGTTTTCACTTTCAAGGCATTTCTGTAAACAAAGACAAGGTAAGAAATCTATTGGGGTTCTTATCTATATGAAATAACTACATATGACACAATATATGGGTGCCACAAAATCTCTCGTTGCACCTTTAAGATCAAATTATTCAATTGTTTCAATTTTTACAGTAAATTCAGATTCTTGTAACGGTTTTGTTGTGGTGGTATAAGTGTTTCTAAACCTTAACCAACTTTATAACTTTTAATTTGCTGGTACATTAAATGTTCATAAGCTGAATACAAAAGTAGCATTGTAACTTTTACTGCCCACATTCACAGATTTCTTCTGAAAGCTGTCTATGTCTCTATAGAAATTTGTAAAAACATTTTTAAAGAAAGTATAGCCAACTTCAGTATATTGCACTGTACATCCTACCGACTCCAGAAGAATTTCAAGATGGCTCCAAAGATCCTTAAAACATTTTTAAAGAAAGTATAGCCAACTAAAGTATATTGCACTGTATATGTTACCGACTCCAGAAGAATTTCAAGATGGCTCCAAAGATCCTTAAAACATTTTTAAAGAAAGTATAGCCAACTAAAGTATATTGCACTGTATATGTTACCGACTCCAGAAGAATTTCAAGATGGCTCCAAAGATCCTAGATTATGACTGCTAGTTATTGGATTTATCTCAATGCTACTTTAATGTGGTGATGTCACAACCGTTATAATGGGATTGGGCAAGCGTAGGATCCGGACGTCATCAAATCGTAGGGAGCAACACTTTTCCAGTGGCTCGCAGTCTATTTTTAGCATCCTAAAATCATAAGACAAATAAAGCACATCTATAAATACATATCCCAAACAAACAGGAAGTATCCATGGAGTTGGATGACATTTTTATAAACTGACGCCCCAGGGCATGATGGGTAAGTGGGCGGTGTCTTGGTTGGTGGTGATGAATTACATTTGAAAGTCAAACCAGGTTGTGGTATTGCTTGTATGAATCAGTAATGCTTACTTGGTGGTTTATAATACAGGAATGGGAAATAATTGATGATGCTAGAATTAGATTGAATGATTTCATTAATTGACAAAAGAGTTGTTAGGATGTTTGCGTGGATAGTTTGTCCGTGTACAGGAAGATTGTGCCATTATCTGTAAGGCAGAAGTGCACACCTTTAGTCTGTTGTGCCAAGGGGAAAGACAATTGGAGGAATCATTTCTTAAAATGCAGGCATAAGTTCAAACGTGCTCAGTTGGGCTTAGTCATTCTTGAAATAGCTCTCAAAAGTTTGGAGTGGAAATTGAAAATAGATCACATATTAACTTGCATGCATAATCTAAAAGTATTAAGGGGCTTCACTGTGGTTTGATGTGAATCTGATGAAAAAAATACATTCCTAAATGATGCTAGGATTCAATGCCATAATCATATGTTTTTGTGTGTATCCTCATAAAAAGAAGAAGATGATGCAACCTAAAATGTTATGAGTTATAATTGTATTGTATAGCTATGCTAATATCAGAGTAATGATGATCATGGAATATATTCCCTAACACTAGACTATGTACAGCTCAGCTGTGTTCCAATTAGTTTATGTTGGTGATGCCTGTCAAGGCTTCAAAGGCACTTGTAACCGGTTGTGGATTTAAAATAAAGGGACTGGTAGGCAAAACCTCTCGGAGACCCCAGCATGTACAGTGGCATACTGAGGCGGCAATCAAACTAAGGGGAGCAAACCTCCAAGTCGTCCCGGCGGTCAGCTCCAACAAGAGCAAAATGGGACCCGTGCATTAAATTAAGCTCAATTTACATTAATTTGGTCAGAATTTAGTCCATAGTAGGCCATAATCCCTCAAAATTTGGATGGAAATGCAAATGTTATTATTACATTTCTTTCCAGTATCTCAAGCCAGGAGGAATCTGTCCCTCTATTTAACATTTTGTTAAACTTATGACTTGAGAGTAATTGTTGCGTTGCATTTGAAAAGTCAGGTTATTCACAGAATGGTCACTTTCCACCTTGCAAGTTATATTGATTTTATCCAGCAAAGTCTATTACCGCTTATCAGACTGAGCGTTGCTAGGGGATTAAGCTCTTCTATATGACCAGCTGGTCATTGAATGCATTGTATACTGAAATGTCGATACTTCTGGTTTTCCCAATTTTTAATTAGTTGACGTTGATGTTTAGTTTCACAAAATCTTTGCCTCTCGAAAACCTTATTCCTTCTTGGATTTGTTTTTAGGGAAAAAAAAAAAAAAAAAAAAAACCTCATAAAAAGAAGAAGATGATGCAACCTAAAATGTTATGAGTTATAATTGTATTGTATAGCTATGCTAATATCAGAGTAATGATGATCATGGAATATATTCCCTAACACTAGACTATGTACAGCTCAGCGATTTGCTGTGTTCCAATTAGTTTATGTTGGTGATGCCTGTCAAAGCTTCAAAGGCACTTGTAACCGGTTGTGGATTTACAAATAAAGGGATGGTAGTCAAAACCTCTCGGAGGCCCCAGCATGCCAGTGGCATACTGAGGCGGCAATCAAACTAAGGGGAGCAAAATTCTCAAGATTCGTCCCGGCGGGGGGGTGGTCAGCTCCAACAGAGCAAAATGGGACCGTGCATAAATTAAGTCATTTACTTAATTTGGTCAAGAATTTAGTCCATTGTAGCCACACTCCCTCAACAAATTGAGATGGAAATGCAAATGTATACATTTCTTTCCAGGATTCAAGCCAAGAGAAGAATCTGTCCCTGCCCCTCCCTATTTAACATTTTGTTACACTTATGACTTGAAAGAGTATTTGCGTTGCATTGAAAAGTTCAGGTTATGCCAGAATGAGTCACTTTCACTCGCAAGTTATATTGATTTTATCCAGCAAAGTCTATTACCGCTTATCAGACTGATATGTTGCTAAGGGATTAAAGCTCTTCTATATGGCCAGCTGGTCATGATGCATGGTATACTGAAATGTCAATACTTCTGTTTTCCCAATTTTTTTACTTAGTTGACAGTGATGTTTAATTGCACACAATCTTTGCCTCTCGAAAACCTTATCTTCTGGATTTGTCTTTAGGGAAAGAACTTTGCCAGAATACTTCCAACAACCAAAGGACCTATTTTTTGATTCGGAAGTGCTGAACGCTGTTACAGTTTGTTCACCTTTCATAATATTCCCCACTGCCAAATATCATAAAAAAATACATAAATATCTATTTTAACTAAAAGAATATTAGAGAGAGAAATGTTTTGTAATGTGTCCCATTTTTCCCTGTTTATTGACTGGGTGAAACTTCCTGCAAAAGCTACCATTCAATTACATTGAGAAGTAAAAGTTATTTGACCTCTTTGTATTTCTAAGCTGTACTTTTGTGTATATTCAAATGAGTACTAAATGATAAAAAATATCTTATATAAAATGTTTAATTCAAATATTTCTTGATTGATATCTATATAAAGATATAATGTAGAAGTTGTATTGACGGGACTGCCGGTATAATGCTGATGAGACTTGTAAGGTACACTTAAATCTCTTTTTTTATGTAAACTGCCCAAATTAATAAATCCAATGACACAGGTGCCATGGAAACATAATTTATAGACTTCCGACCCCTAAATTATGCACAGAGGTACCACAATCATATCAAATATTCATTAAATAGCAGTACTTTTAATTTTTGATGGGTTCTCTCTCCTTCCATTTCCAAAATTTTGCTGGGGACTCTTCTCAATTTTTAGTCATTTTCATAAGAAAAGTGTCCAAAAGGCTCATAATGCTTAAAATGATGTGATACGTACATAAAAGAATTTGAGGATCACCTTTTAGCCAACCTAAAATAAGTAGGAGGCTTGAGAGCAAAAAGAAGTGGTTGGCCAATGGCCCTGTATGGGCCTTGCTGTATGGCTTAAATGTGCCACCATATACTCTTAATAGTTTGGTGGTGATATATGGCATTATTGTTGCACTGAAACAAAGACAGCAGATTGAGGTCAATTATCCCAGTGATACAAATAAGTCATAGGAGGAGCATTTGCGGTCTTAACCGTGTTCTCTTACTTTTTGTAAAGTTAGATGGTTGGATGGAATTTATTATGAGTGGAGTTTATCAGAGGCATAGTTATTTTATTGGGAAATGCTATGGTATCCTGGTAACTAGTACCTGTCCCAGCAGCCAGGTTGTTAGCGGTTACACCGTCACTCCCATAGGGTTTACTAAGGAAATCTAATGAGGATGCTAGCTGGTTACCCCTGGTAGAACTAAAAAGAAAATCTCCCACAAGTGGGCATCATCGGCTTTGGAGAGCTAATGACAGCCATCCAGTACATTGATGTCAGGAAGGGCCATCCGGCAATATCCTTTTGCTCAATGTAAATCCTCACACAGCAGTATGTATTGTTATGGGTGTGTACATGTTTCTTGTCAACCAGATAGTAAACCTTTACTTCTTTTCCGAAGTCATTAACAATATGAGTTAATTTTTATATGTGTTACTATTTTTTCTTTGCTGGGACTTGCTTGTAATGGCCTTAATCTAAGATTTCCCCTTCCATAAAAAGCTTAACATTTTGAAGAATTTGGGAGGCTATCAACCACAAAGGGAACCCTTAAGTGAAGTGACCCTGGTTTTCTTTCTTTTTGTTGTTGTTGTTGTAATATTAAAATTTAAAGGTGCAATGAGAGATTTCAATTAACAGGTGTCACTAAAAATATGAAAATTCGGATTTTTGCACCAATGTAAAATTTTTTATTAAAAATGTCCATGTGAAAGGATTAAGCAGAAAAATATTTCTTTGGTACAAAATTGTGAAATTTCTAATTTCCTATAGGAGCAAATACTAAATTCAGCTTATTGCAGCAAATTCTAAATTTCCTTTTTGAAATTAAGCAAATGAAAATCGCCTTTTGTTTTCACTTTCAAGGCATTTCTGTAAACAAAGACAAGGTAAGAAATCTATTGGGGTTCTTATCTATATGAAATAACTACATATGACACAATATATGGGTGCCACAAAATCTCTCGTTGCACCTTTAAGATCAAATTATTCAATTGTTTCAATTTTTACAGTAAATTCAGATTCTTGTAACGGTTTTGTTGTGGTGGTATAAGTGTTTCTAAACCTTAACCAACTTTATAACTTCTAATTTGCTGGTACATTAAATGTTCATAAGCTGAATACAAAAGTAGCATTGTAACTTTTATTGCCCACATTCACAGATTTCTTCTGAAAGCTGTCTATGTCTCTATATAAATTTGTAAAACATTTTTAAAGAAAGTATAGCCAACTTCAGTATATTGCACTGTACATCCTACCGACTCCAGAAGAATTTCAAGATGGCTCCAAAGATCCTTAAAACATTTTTAAAGAAAGTATAGCCAACTAAAGTATATTACACTGTATATGTTACCGACTCCAGAAGAATTTCAAGATGGCTCCAAAGATCCTTAAAACATTTTTAAAGAAAGTATAGCCAACTAAAGTGTATTGCACTGTATATGTTACCGACTCCAGAAGAATTTCAAGATGGCTCCAAAGATCCTAGATTATGACTGCTAGTTATTGGATTTATCTCAATGCTACTTTAATGTGGTGATGTCACAACCGTTATAATGGGATTGGGCAAGCGTAGGATCCGGACGTCATCAAATCGTAGGGAGCAACACTTTTCCAGTGGCTCGCAGTCTATTTTTAGCATCCTAAAATCATAAGACAAATAAAGCACATCTATAAATACATATCCCAAACAAACAGGAAGTATCCATGGAGTTGGATGACATTTTTATAAACTGACGCCCCAGGGCATGATGGGTAAGTGGGCGGTGTCTTGGTTGGTGGTGATGAATTACATTTGAAAGTCAAACCAGGTTGTGGTATTGCTTGTATGAATCAGTAATGCTTACTTGGTGGTTTATAATACAGGAATGGGAAATAATTGATGATGCTAGAATTAGATTGAATGATTTCATTAATTGACAAAAGAGTTGTTAGGATGTTTGCGTGGATAGTTTGTCCGTGTACAGGAAGATTGTGCCATTATCTGTAAGGCAGAAGTGCACACCTTTAGTCTGTTGTGCCAAGGGGAAAGACAATTGGAGGAATCATTTCTTAAAATGCAGGCATAAGTTCAAACGTGCTCAGTTGGGCTTAGTCATTCTTGAAATAGCTCTCAAAAGTTTGGAGTGGAAATTGAAAATAGATCACATATTAACTTGCATGCATAATCTAAAAGTATTAAGGGGCTTCACTGTGGTTTGATGTGAATCTGATGAAAAAAATACATTCCTAAATGATGCTAGGATTCAATGCCATAATCATATGTTTTTGTGTGTATCCTCATAAAAAGAAGAAGATGATGCAACCTAAAATGTTATGAGTTATAATTGTATTGTATAGCTATGCTAATATCAGAGTAATGATGATCATGGAATATATTCCCTAACACTAGACTATGTACAGCTCAGCTGTGTTCCAATTAGTTTATGTTTGGTGATGCCTGTCAAGGCTTCAAAGGCACTTGTAACCGGTTGTGGATTTAAAATAAAGGGACTGGTAGGCAAAACCTCTCGGAGACCCCAGCATGTACAGTGGCATACTGAGGCGGCAATCAAACTAAGGGGAGCAAACCTCCAAGTCGTCCCGGCGGTCAGCTCCAACAAGAGCAAAATGGGACCCGTGCATTAAATTAAGCTCAATTTACATTAATTTGGTCAGAATTTAGTCCATAGTAGGCCATAATCCCTCAAAAATTTGGATGGAAATGCAAATGTTATTATTACATTTCTTTCCAGTATCTCAAGCCAGGAGGAATCTGTCCCTCTATTTAACATTTTGTTAAACTTATGACTTGAGAGTAATTGTTGCGTTGCATTTGAAAAGTCAGGTTATTCACAGAATGGTCACTTTCCACCTTGCAAGTTATATTGATTTTATCCAGCAAAGTCTATTACCGCTTATCAGACTGAGCGTTGCTAGGGGATTAAGCTCTTCTATATGACCAGCTGGTCATTGAATGCATTGTATACTGAAATGTCGATACTTCTGGTTTTCCCAATTTTTAATTAGTTGACGTTGATGTTTAGTTTCACAAAATCTTTGCCTCTCGAAAACCTTATTCCTTCTTGGATTTGTTTTTAGGGAAAAAAAAAAAAAAAAAAAAAACCTCATAAAAAGAAGAAGATGATGCAACCTAAAATGTTATGAGTTATAATTGTATTGTATAGCTATGCTAATATCAGAGTAATGATGATCATGGAATATATTCCCTAACACTAGACTATGTACAGCTCAGCGATTTGCTGTGTTCCAATTAGTTTATGTTTGGTGATGCCTGTCAAAGCTTCAAAGGCACTTGTAACCGGTTGTGGATTTAAAATAAAGGGACTGGTAGTCAAAACCTCTCGGGGACCCCAGCATGTACAGTGGTGTACTGAGGCAATCAAACTAAGGGGAGCAAAATTCCAAGTTGTTCCGGTGGCCAGCTCCAACAAGAGCAAAATGGGGCCAAATGCATGAAAAGTATATGAAATTTAGGTCAATTTACTTAAATTTGACCAAAATTAAAATTTTAGTCAGATTTAATTCAAATTTACTTATGTATGAAGTTTAGGTCAATTTACATTAATTTGACAAAAATATAGTCCATAGTAGGCCACAATCCCTCAAAAATTTGGATGGAAATGCAAATGTTATTACATTTCTTTCCAGTATCTCAAGCCAGGAGGAGTCTGTCCCTGCTTCCTATTTAACATTTTGTTAAACTTATGACTTGAGAGTAATTGTTGCGTTGCATTTGAAAAGTCAGGTTATTCACAGAATGGTCACTTTCCACCTCGCAAGTTATATTGATTTTATCCAGCAAAGTCTATTACCGCTTATCAGACTGAGCGTTGCTAAGGGATTAAAGCTCTTCTATATGGCCAGCTGGTCATTGAATGCATTGTATACTGAAATGTTGATACTTCTGGTTTTCCCAATTTTTAATTAGTTGACGTTGATGTTTAGTTTCACAAAATCTTTGCCTCTCGAAAACCTTATTCCTTCTTGGATTTGTTTTTAGGGAAGAACTTTTGCCAGAATACTTCCAACAACCAAAAGGAAATATTTTTGTTCGGAAGTGCTTAACGCTGTTTACAGTTTGTTCACCTTTCATAATATTCCCCACTGCCAAATATCATAAAAAATACATAAATATCTATTTTAACCTAAAAGCAATATATAGAGAGAAATGTTTTGTAAATGTGTCCATTTTCCCATGTTTTATTTGACTGAGTGAAACTTACTGCAAAAGCTACCTACCATTCAATTACATTGAGAAGTAAAGTTCATTGACCTCTTTGTATTTCTAAGCTGTACTTTTGTGTATATCAAATGAGTGCCGTAAATTATAAAAATATCTTATCATAAAATGTTTAAATTCAAATATTCTTTGATTATCTATCTATATAAAGATATAAAATGTAGAAGTTGTATTGACGGGACTGCGGTATAATGCTGATGAGATTGTAAAGTACACTTAAATCTATTTTTTATGTAAACTGCCCATATTAAATAAATCCAATGACACAGGTGCCATGGAAACATAATTTATAGACTTCCTGACCCCTAAATTATGCACAGAGGTACCACAATCATATCAAATATTCATTAAATAGCAGTATTTTAATTTTTGATGGGCTCTTCCTCTCCTTCCATTCAAATTATTGGCTGGGACTCTTCTCAATTTTTAGCTGATTTTCATTAAGAAAAAGTGTCAAAATGCTCATAATGCTTCAAATGAGATACGTACATAAAGGTTTGAGGCATCACCCTTTTTAGCCAACCTTTACTTAAAATAAGTAGGGGCTTGAGAGCAAAGAGAAAGTGGTTGGCCAATGCCCTGTATGGCCTGATGTATGGCTTAAATGTGCCACCATATACTCTTAATAGTTTGGTGGTGATATATGGCATTATTGTTGCACTGAAACAAAGACAGCAGATTGAGGTCAATGGATTATCCCAGTGATACAAATAAGTCATAGGAGGAGCATTTGCATGTCCTCTACCCGGGTCCTCTACATTTTTGTTAAAGTAGGATGGGTTGGATGGGAATTTATTATTGATGTGGAGTTCTATCATAGGCATAGTATATGGTTTATTGAGGACATGCTACTGGTATCCTGGTAACCAGTACCTGTCCCAGGGCCAGGTTGTTAGCGGTTACACCGTCACTCCCATAGGGTTTCTAAGGAAATCTAATGAGGATGCTAGCTGGTTACCCTGGTAGAACTAAAAAGAAAATCTACCCACAAGGGCATCAGCTTTGGAGAGCTAATGGCGGCCATCTAGCACATTGATGTCAGGAAGGGCATCCGGTCAATTATCTTTTGCTCCAATAAATCCTCACACAGCAGTATGTATTGTATGGGTGTGTACATGTTTCTTGTCAACCAGATAAGTAAACCTTTACTTCTTTTTCCAGAAGTTATTTAACAATTTTCATGAAACTTGGTATAGGTCTATGGGTTGTCATTAATCCCATAAACCCTTCCTTACATAAGCCAAAGTTTATGAACAAGAAAAGAAAAAGGTGGTCTCTTATTTTAGTGAGGAATAAGCTCTAGTAGCTGCAACTAATTTTTCATGGCCTTGCAAAACAGGAATTGTTCCAAAGTACAAGTGATTCAGTTTGAAGCAGTGGGCCTGTATGAGGTGTACATGGATTCAGAACAAACCACCTCCTTTTTATGAATGTTTGTAAGTAGCAAGACTTGCTGTCATTCTATGAAGTAAAATTGAAGTCATTTGAAATGGTATCTTACATTGACTAAGATAAATGTTGATAACTTGCAAGTGCCCGTTGGTTTATAACATGTCCCAGGAAACACATCAAGTAACTACATGTTCACAAATTACACTTGCCCATATGTCACCAGCTGCTTTATGTCTGGATAATACAGTGGTTGCAGACTTGTATTCACCAACTCTCAAAGGGAGTCTGGGTTAGACCTGGGTTTAAACAAAGGTTAGTCCATTGTGAGTGGACCTTTTTTTTCTTTTCAATGTATTCTGAAAGTGGCGTGTGTTAGATTTAGAGAATAAAGGTATGATTTTGGGATCAAGTGGAAGATCTTCCACTTAAAACAATGGTATCGCCTTGGGTTCAATTCGTCGTAAAGAGAGTACCGGTTCCCAAAACCATACCTTTTATTCTCATTCTTAACAGCTTATCATTTAAAGTCATCTTTAACCCAATTTCGCGATGCTTTATGGCTTAAATACAACAAAAAAGGACTGCCACCACCCAGTGACAACAATCGAACAACCCGTTGAACCCAACGATCATATGCAACGAGACGCAACGTTGGCAGGCGCGCGTGAACGTAGCAAAATGCAGTATGACGCGAGCGCTTTAACCTAAAAATAACATCAATACGCAGCGCGTACTACCTGGGTTCAATTAAACGAATTGAACCCGGGCATCAGCCAATGAAATTACTAACATTTTCACAGCTGTTTAAGAATTCAAAATAAGTGAGACCTCATTAAAAGTTTAAGGTATGTCCATTCACCGTGAGAAGTAAGAGGAATTTTTATTGGCCACAGGTAAAAAAAGTTTATGGTACTCATACAATGTATAGTAATGTAGCTAGTAAATGTTGACCTAAAATACATTATTTCACATCAAAGATAGCTTGGATGTTTCAATTGAAGTATCAGGTTGAAAACAACAGGAAAACATTGTTATTTGAACATAACTTATCTTTGATACTTCAAAATATAATTCCTTATCACAGCATAGAAGAAATAATGAATTCTTATATCAATGCTCACATAACAAAATTAAATTTTTATTTGGCCATCACAATGGGCCAACATTGTATTAAGAGATTAGCTCAAAGCGGATTATGAGTTTCTTGACATCGGGCCAACCATGGCATAAGTATTATCATTAACAGATCATTGTAGAACTGAATTCATGCATTTCCAATAAGCCGAATTTGTGCAGTAACTTTGTACCATGGCGACAATGTGTTTTGTATTGGTGTCAAAAGCCTAGTCTCCACATGGGTAGGGATTGAACCTTCACATCAATATCCACCCTCATGGAAATATGCAAGAAGTCTCATTTAATTTGAAATCTACTATAATAGATCAGAACATTTCAGATGGATGGGTCAACAATCCATTCATGGGGAATTTTCTCACCTATTACATCACACTTTCAGTGTGTATTATAAGGGGGAAAAAGGTCCATTATGAAGGACTAATCCTCATTTAAACCCAAGTCTGAAGTTACGTTAGACTCCATTTGAAAATACTAACCTCAGTATATTTTGCGCAGTTTTATTTGAAGACTTTATGTGGATGGGGTGACAACAATGATAGCATTGAAGGTGTCTGATTTCCTACGGTTACTCAATACCCTAACGTGGGAGTATATATAATATGTAGTTGTAACACAATAAAATCGTGGGAAGGGGTACATTGATTTCTTATGGTACTTACAGGAGGTTTTATCTCTGAGAATTTGAAGAAACAAGACTTAAATTTACAGTGCATTCTGTTGGCAAAATTGCCTATATTTAAAAAAAAATGAAAGCCAATTTCCTGTAGGATCGGTCAAATTTTAATATATTTATTTCCATTAATGTTAGATTACATGTTTGTAAAGTGGAATAATTTTCTTGCATTTGGAATAACATATAAACAAAGTAATAATTAATTGTATAACCCTATTTATGAAAAAATAAAGTCAAAAACAAGGATCAGTAATGTGTGTTTGAGGTAAAACTGTACCACTCATGGTGCACAATTTGCAGGGAAAGCTTGTTTTGATCTCAAGTTGGACTTTCCTGAATAGAAAGTCTAGTATCGGATAAAATGTCTTTAATGCACAGATTTCAAGCCAACCACTTGCAATCTATGTTAGCACATCCATGCCAGTAAATGATGCCTATACATGGATTTTTATGATTTTTTCAATGTTCCAGATTAGCAAATTGCTCCTTGTCCCATTGTAACTACTGTAGCAGTAGTAGTAGCACAGAGGTGATAGTGATCTCTGACTCTCTGATTCAAATGTGATCAATGTCACCATCAACTGAAGGCCTAATAGCTTTTTAGTTCAATGAGACCCCTTTCCTTATGCTGATTGCAATATAGGTGTGTGTTAATGGCACAAGTTTATGCCCATAGCCTTGAAACTCCTTCCCTGTGCTTGAGTGTATAGTAGTAAAGGTAGAAGTAGAGCGTGATATATTGTCAATGTCACAAGCTCTTGCCCAATAAACCTTTTGAGTGAGGCAACAGTGTATCATATGGGGTTGTACAATGTCAATGTCACAGATATAATAATAATAAAGAATTTATAATGTGCCCAACACAAGCGTCTCTAGGTCATACAAAGAGGATAAACATATAAAAAACATAAAAAACACATAATAAAAACAATAACATATTATCCATGTTGCTCGTAAAATCAGCCGGGGTGAAAAGGACACGAGCAAAAAGACAGAGCAATGAACCCTGGAGGACAGAGAGCGACATGGATTACAGGAATGTATTACAAAACCTTGTAAGTGATGCAACATAAACTAATATAATACTTGAACTATAGATTACAACCAACTTTAAAAACTGCAATAAATGTGTATGTTAGATAAACTCTCCTCCATTCATGTCAGCATTGCTAGCTAATGCCCAAATGTTGAATTGGCTCCTTCCCCATACAATGGACAGGTACACAGTGTAAGCATTCACTGAATAATTCAGACCTAGTTCTTTTTAGACTACTATAGATAGACTACTAATGAAAATAGTCTCTACAACTCGGGTTATCTACTGAAGATAGCATAGCAGTGACATTGGTATCATACAGCGTATATGCAGAAATGGTTATGGTCCATTGATTATGTATTCTTATTCAGTGGGCGGGGTTTAGTAAGCAAACACGCAATATTATTGGTTGTTGCCTATCTTATACTGGACAATATTAGATAGTGCGTTGTCGTGCAAGTGTTTACGTGCGCGTGTATAAGGTTACGCAGTGTACGCAGCTAGTACGGGTTGGTTCATTTTTGACAGCGGGGGAATATTTTTGCCCTTTTAACTAATATTATTGAAATAAAAATATTTTCGGTGATTAAAACAACCAAAACTAAATTAGAATGAGAATAAAAGATAGGATTTGTTGTTTTGCCTATCTAATATTGTGTCACATTGGATGGGTAGACCGATATTTTTATCGTAGTCGGCATCCACTACTCAAAATATTGGACTGCCCATCCAATATGACATGATATTAGATCGGCAAAACAACAAATCCTATCTTTTATTCTCTAAGTGAAGGTAGCACAGCAGTTCCCCTTATATTGGCTAGCCTACCAATTAAATTACAATGCGTACCTAGGTCATCTACTGAAGATTTTTTAGATAGCACAACAACAGTGATATTATATTATTATAACCTATTAATGGAATTATCCTGTACTTCATGGTGATGTACTGAAGATAGTACAGCAGTGACATTGATATGAAATAATTTCTGATAGAATTAGCCTGTTTACATTTGTCATGTACTGAAGGATGCATAGCAAGTTAGCCTTATATTAGATAGCCTACCATTGAAATTACCGGGAAAATTACCTGCACACCGAGATCGTCTACTGAAGATAGCATGCCTCTGATATTCATGTAGCTTATAATTGCCCTGTTCGCGAAGCCAAGTGTGGTCCAGTGGTTTGAACAATTGACTCATGAAGTTGTAAGTTTGAGTGTCACTGAAGCTAACATTGTGCACATGGGCAAATCACTTTAGTTCCCTTGTATTTCAATTATCTGTTGTAGGCCTAATCGTGCTATATAAAAACACAATTTACATCTTGGTCATCTACTGAAGATAGCACAGCGGTGAACATGTTACTTTATCGTGTACTGGTGGAATTACTCTGCATATCTTTGCTATCTACTGAACATAGCACAGCAGAGACCCTGATATTAAATAGCTTTCTTGTGGAATTACCCTGTATATCAGGCGCGGATCCAGGGAGGGGGCACGCGCCTCCCGGTAATTCTGCAAAATCTTGCAAAATCAGCCCATTTTGGACAAGTTTCAGCCTTCAGCCCCCCGGTAATTTTGACGTTTTTCAAATCCTGGATCTGCCCCTGTATATTATGATAATCTACTGAAGATAGCACAAACTATGATATGTAGTCTACTAAAGGAATTACCCAGTTCACCATAGTCATCTACTGAAGATAACAAAACAGTGATATTGATATCATATACCTGCTGATGGAATTAACCTGTACACATGGATATTTAAGTGGTACTGAGTGAAATTGCCATGTTGAATTTCCTGTTTGAGTCAGTTAACATCTGAACTGAAAACTAATATTTCTATGCAGAAAAAGAATTGACAAGGCATGGCAATTAAGAGATTGTCATGTATCTCAGCATAAAACAAACCTCTAAAAAGGATTCTTGAAGAAAGAAAGCTTGTTTAATTTTTCCTTTGGAAAATTTTTACATTGTAACTAAGGTGCAATTATGCATGCATGACTAGTAAAACGGCTATATTTATCTTCAAACTTGATGGATCTTCTGCTCTGTATGGTTTGATTTCATTGGTAAAACAAAGTATAGTAAATTCAACAACAAAAACAAAAGCACTGCAAGAAAGGACAAGATCTGTGTATTTATTTTATTGGTTAAATAGGAATATGCACTCTTTTATTCAAAATGGTGACGAAATAGAAACTTAAGAATTGGTAATATTAAATATAGTTGCCTGGGTACCATAATTTTACACGAGTAAGAAATTCAACAATATGCATTAGAAAATTAACTTTAACTTATCAACTGCAATTTTTAGCAGGCCTTTGAAGGTACCTCTAGCATCTTGTTTACAGCTGCGCCATGACAACTCAAGTTATGTAACAGGCATAAACTGTCACGTAAAGTGGACCACATTGCCGAGATGCTCCCTATTCAATTATGTAAAGTCAATTAGGGACTGAGCAACATCAAAAGGATAGTACAGTAAGTTGTGTGCTTGTAATCTCTTGAGACAAAGACCTTGAACTACATAAATGCACCATTTTTTGACATTTGCTGATTCAGCTCTAACTCATTTTGGGTGATTACGGAAGCTTAATAGATGCAATTAGTCCCAAATCTTGAAGGAGCAATTTGCAGAATGGAACATTTTGCACCTCAAGAAGATTTCCATGTTTATACTTTATAGTATGTTCAGTGAGAAAGAAGATAACTTCCTAACCTAATTAATGTTTAAGAAGCAGAGCATGCATTAATATGGTAGGCATAAGTATGAATGCAGCATCCAAATGCAGATGTATGTGCATCTAAAACATTGCTTTGTGCGACTAAAACCAAAAAAAAATGCCCATTTAGCACTAGTCACACTATAACCACATCAAGGTCTGGATAATGTTCTAATGTTTATGGTATCATTAAAGGGTTATGGTTTTACTTTCATGGCTCCATAATGGAGCCGATGTCGAATTTGAATATTTAGGGAAGAGGGACAAATGTAATGCATTAATTGGGAGCTGTAATTGCCGAGAGTGTTTCTATTTTGGGTTTAATGGATGGCTGTAAAACAGGTGAGTATGCGATCAAATACAATTTATTCCGAGTGCTTTTAGATTTGTAGGACAGGTGGTGTTGTGAGTAAAGTATACTTACTGAGTAAATGGGTTAATCTGTTAGTTAATCGGCATTGATTAATTGGTATTTCTTATTGATCTGTGAATTTCATGGCATTGTCACTTGACCATGTTGACTTAACTCTTTCAAACATTTTGATCAGAAAATTTATGGGAAAATATGCTAGTCCTTTCAGTGGCATTGGTCAATATTATCAACAGCAGTTTGTTTCCAATTAGATCAATGTTGCTATAAAAATCTTTGTCCAAATGTCCATTTTTTACTTTGACCCACATTGTTCTACATGCTGTAACATTAACAAACCTTAATGCCCTGTTTGTGTTGAAGAACATGACACATAAGTTATTATTTGAGCGGGGAATTCATACATTACATTGTTGAGCATAGGTCCTGTGCACTGTACTGAATGCTAGGAAAACACTTCCTATTAAAGACACTAGCAGTGATTCACCCAAAAGAGTCAAAATATTTGAATATTGCAGGAATAGCTTAAAAGTGAAGGCTAAATCTGTAGAATTCCCATAAGGATTTTTTCCAACAGAAAAAAATGAACGAAAGTAAAGAAAATGGCAATATTCAAAAATATGAACCTCCATTCAATTACGTGTTGTAGAAAGTATCCGTACAGACAATTATGGCTTAAATAATAGATTGTGGCTTTATTTGGCTGCTCAGTCTTGGTCTTATCATTTGCAGGGTATGTTAGGATCCCCG
The DNA here is from genome assembly GCA_023653785.1 of Ophioderma brevispina. NCBI lineage: Eukaryota > Metazoa > Echinodermata > Ophiuroidea > Amphilepidida > Ophiodermatidae > Ophioderma > Ophioderma brevispina. The sequence goes on from JAMKCH010023845.1 coordinate 24,501, forward strand.
TACTTGTTCCAGACATGCAAAAATCTGATTTTTGATGATTTTTGTTTTGTTTTGTTTTTCTGATTTATCAAATCACTGATAGTAGGCAGTTAAACAGCAAATTGACTGCCCCGTGTAGCTCAAACAAAGAACACAAAACTGCCATTTGGGCAGTCATGAAAGCGACTGAGTGTGATTGTCACCTCATATTGTCATTCCAGTTCACTGGATAACACATGAATGTAGTACAATGAAAATTACAAAGAAGTCTGCTTTGAAGAAATAAAGAGGTTAATTTAGCAGACAGTGATACATCCATTACTTCCTGATAATATTAAAAGCCGATGAACAATCAATTTGGTATCCAATAAGCCTCAGCACTCCTCCCGTTAAAACGTCATGAAAATAATTCCCATACCTTTTAGTGTCATCAAGCCACACCAATTAATAGATGTAAAGTTTCCCCGAAACGTGCTCTTCATTTCTTAAATTACCATATAAGCCATTTACATTTGTGGAAAAATATTTTTAAAGAATTCTGATCCAGGGACTTCGCACTTGTTACCCCCAGGCAGAAGCTGTATCTGTTACCTTGACCTTGGTTTGTGCACAGAAGATATAACTTGGCTTATCTTCAATTGTATTATCAACGTTTATTTTTCTTTAAAGAATTTCGCAAAAATTAAACAGCTGTCAAAATACAGACAAACAGTATGAAGAAAATGCAAGAGAGCAAAGCTCTCCATCAAGTTACACAGTGTATGCGGATCACTCCCAACCATATACCATGATAGAAGAGATTTTGTATGACATTTTGTAAAGGTCATAGGGGCTCATTTCTCTATCATTGCCTGATTTTAAGGAACCTTATTAATTCTGTGAACAATGAGCCTTATGCACTCATAACCTTTTTGTTTTAATTTTCATTATTAGATGTTTTTCTGTGCAATTGTGTCATGTGGGAGTGTAGGAAATGGCAGTTACCACACGTATCAATTTGTGTACCTTTTGGTGTCATTTGTTGTAATCTGATAAAGTATAATTTTCAGATATTTGTACTTGATTTTTAGTCTTGCAAACCAATCATTCTGAACCATAAAAAATGAACTTGCTGTAATCCACACTTGTGGGGAAAAAGCTGCCTCTAGTGTTACCTTGAGAGGAGTATAAATGAGAATAATACATTTTCTACATATTTATGTGTCTGCAAAAGCTATCATAAAAAAATGGAACATTATGACTTTTGTCACACTTCATTAAATATAACAATATAATGATACAGTTTAGTTTGAAACAATACACCTGTTTGAAAGTGACAGGTTGCTAGGCAACAGAAAATTGCCAATAGCTTTGAAACAGGGCAAGTACACACAGATCAAATCAACATCAAGTTAAACTAATCTTTATTATGGATGATGAAAAAATAAAATATTTGTGATACAAAAGTAACTGTAACCCTTGAATATAAAATATCAAACTTGTTTTAAGACATGCCAAAGTTTATCTCGTCATTTCTCACTGGAGTAAAAATAACTGATTTGGTGTCCTGTTGTCGGTAGATGTAAAACTTTTGGAAGTTCATTCCGACAATTTTAGTTACTCCACCAAAACAAAATCAAATAGCAGAAAGTTAAATTTCACCTTAAAAATTTTGACTTAGTTGATCGATCTTCTGCTCAGAGTGAAAATTCTTTTTATGACATGCATGAAAAAAAAACAGCCAAACCTAATATTTCATTAATCTGATTGTATTCTGGTTTAGAAGATCACTGATAGTAGCATCAGCATATTGGTTTAGTGGTCTTTTATTATGCACTATTTTGAATTCAGTGTGTACTGTGTATGTATAATTTCACTTGCAACAAGACTCTAAAACTTGTAGATATGCTGGCAGCAGCCCATCTATTTAGTTAAAATAACAATATCAAATAAGAATTTGCACTTAAGTGATTAACCTATTTTACCTTTCTATTTAACTTCAAGTGAACTAAAACTTCACATTTGAGTTTATTATTTTGCAGGGGTGTTTAATCAACCTGTTTTTGTGGTTTAGCCAATCCTAATTGCTTGTAGGGAATAATGAGAACCATGTTTAATGTCACGTTGCAGTCTAGTAGAGTGTGAAGTGTACCTGGGAATTGATGTTCATATCCTTAAAGCAATACCGTGCTATTTCACAGTGATTTTGAGGAAAATTGTAATTTTTCATGTAAACAGAATAAATCTTTTATAGATTTGTCCAAAAAATTGTTCTCTCAATCGTGTCATGAAAGGCCCATTTTTTGGAAAGCAAAAATTATAAAAACTACAGGTTTACAAATGGGTACTGTGTATTTCAAGACACTCATTGATACGAAACAAGATTTTAATCACCATGTATGAGAGAAGAAATAAGTAGTATTATCCAAGAAAAATGGAAAGGGTGTACATGAACTTGATACCACCAATACAGTGAAGTCTCTTAAAAATACTAATGTAGTAAGTTCTATTCATACCATAAATCTGTAGAGGAGCGTTTGCTCCGATCTAAATGTTTTCCATCAACTTTCTCATTTCATTGTGACGAATATACATACACAGTAAGATGTATGTCAGGAATACGCCTGTCTTAAACACGAAGCTGTCAATGTTAAAATTCATTCTTGAATTTTGTCAAATGCTGCAGGGGTTTGTGTTTTCCATATAAGTCTTTCCAGGAAACGTTAGAAAGTAATAGAAAAATTACCATCAGTGCATTGTTGTTGAGCTTTGTGGTAAGCGTTTCGAGGCAAGTAATATAACTCTGACGTCATTGTCAATAAACACTGCAAGTTATGTTGGTCTCGAATGCTTCAACAACACAGTGTGACTACCCATATATGTGTACATTTAAATGGATGTGGTTATAGCAAGTCACTGAATGAGTACGTTGAAATTCTGCGTAGAATCAACAAGGCCAATATCTTGGTGGTATTAACATGCTCATAGGTCACTGTACTCACACTCTGAAAATTGTGATTATAAAAGTGAATAATGGTATGAAAAAAGTTTAAGAATTGTTGCCATGTCCATGGTTAATTTGATTAAAAATAACTATAAATATGGGAAAAGTGGCATATGGATCCGGAATCTGGATCTCATGGAAATTCATGGGACCGGAAATTGCATATGCTTTTGTCTGACTTTAAATGCTGGGTTTTCTTTTGTTCAAAATAGCCAAACTTTGTACACATTCGCACTTTGGAATCAGAGGGTGCATGGTTTAAACCAATCGCATAATGCATTGCAATGCAAAACTTGGTGCAGAAAAAATAAAAAAGACTATTGACAAAAAAGTGAGTGGTGAAAAATTCACTTCAGCATGTACAAACAAGCTGATTGAGCTAATAGCCCCGGGGCTAGCAGACATTTGTAACACATCTCAAGTACAAAAGGTTTGAGTGATTAAATATGTAGACAGACTGACAAGGACCCCTGAAACAGAATTCTTAAGTGCCACATTTGGATAAAAAATGGGGCAAATGTTTGGTGGAACTCATAGGATCAAAATAAGGAATAGTTTTGAGTGTCTCAAATGCTTGCTTAAGAAAGTAGGGGGGAAACAAGGTCAAGCCCCATTGAATGCAATGGACGTTGACCTTCTGTGCCCTCTAAGTATTTTAGACAGTCAAAACTATTCCTTATTTTAATCCTATGAACTTCATCAATAATTTGCACCATTTTTTATCTAAATCGGAGCAACTTTAAAGGTCCATGGACACGGCTGAGTAGACATTTCTTAATTTCTTACATTTTCGTACCTCAACAGTATCCTGATCATATCGCAACACAGATTTTTAAAATGATCGGAAAGTGTTAAATTTCAATTCAAGGATAATATACCCCAACTGACAGGACCTTCTCCTGTTTTCGCTAACGCTGATCAAGATTCTGGAGTTGGATTGACCCCGTTAATGGGACGTCAGAGTAACAAGTTGTAAACAAAGCTCACCCGTGGGCTAACCGCACCCCACACTCAGAATTATCTCTCCTTGTCGGTTTCTTTGTCTGGGAACTTTGAATAAAGCTATTCTGTTCTGATACTCCTTGTCGGTATACGGTCACCACTGGTGCAGCCGTCGACAGTACAGCACATTATCGTAATTTTAAGGCACCAATTCACGAAAAATTATGCCATATGATACAACACGTTACCCTTTACTCGGACGTCACTTCTGGGTCACGCTTGCCAGCAAACGATAAATCCACTTCATTTTTGGAAATTTCCCCTTTGAAAGAGCTTGTCCGCGGCAAACACATGATATTATGCCCGATTTATCAAATATACGGTTTCTCAATTACTACTTACTGGCCCTCATGCAGATTTTACATTGATACGAATACATACTATGAATGAACGCATTTTTGGTGGTATTATAAGTATGTTTAATTAAGCATGTCCATGGACCTTTAAAATTTAACAGGAAAAATATTAAAAAAAAAATGACCCTTTTATTGATTTTTGCTGTTTTAGCCTTAACTCTTAAACTTTACGTTGTAAGATAGTACAAACAATACCTTTTCCTGAATCCTTTGATTAGCCAAATAACATGGTATACTTCTCACTAATTGGACCAATGTTAAATTGACCCCTTACAAACTTTATCTTGCCCCCCCTCTCCTTAGGCACCATTTGCTGCCTTAAGAATCACATTCATGGGTCCTTGTCATTCTGTCAACATATTTAACATTCAACCTTTTGTACTTGAGATGTGTGTTACAAATGTCTGCTAGCTCCCGGGTTATAAGAGCTTTCATATTTTCATATAAAAATCTTATTACACTGCAAAAAACTGCTGATTAAAAAATTCTGTTGAGTAAGTAAAAGCCTAAGATTTACTAGATTTTTAATCAATTAAGGTAAAATAAGGTACCCAGCCTGACTCGACTCTGGGCGGGACCGGTCTGGGACACCCCGCTCATCTGATTCAGAAATTTAGATCAAAATCATCTGTAGGCTGTTGAGGTATTGTTGAAAATAACTTAAAATTGCTGTTTCTTTTAATAAATGAATGTGTATTCACTAAGGTTCATCCTGACTTTCTCATCTATTTGTGATGGTAAAAGTCATCTGTCAAAGGTCATAAAGGTCAATTTGTCATAGACCAAAAAGTGGTTCTTAGCTACTACACTATTGATGCTCTTGTGTAACAAGCTTGACAAAATGTTTGACTTATAACACTTCTGTAAGATACAGAAATTTGTGTTGGATATTGAGAAATTGTGCAAGCATTCTATGAACCCACACTGAAATGGAACAATCAGTTTATGTGAAGTGAGTTCAAGCAGCGGGTTCAGCATCTGTTATAACCTGATGAGTGAACCATTGTGAATAAGAGCTATAATGTCAATGGTTTGAGATACTTGTATATAACATTACTTGGAAACATTTACTGCCTTGTGTTGCTTTATATTGAAGCCTGCACAATGAAGTTCTCATATTTATTTGCCCTTTTTCTGTGCTATAGTACTACAGTGAACATTGAAAACCAGCTACTAGCTTTGTAACAACTGGTGGAGAAAATAGATGGACTTTATAGCCATTATTTAAAATAACAATTAGGATAAGGTTTTATAGCATTATACTATACTGGGCGGTCCCTGTGTTTCGCGATCACCTGGCTTTTTCAAAGCACTGCTTGTTTGAAAACTTTTTTTTTGCAATTATCCGGCTTGTGGGCACGTATCCACTAGCCAATCAAACTTGATCTGGCCCGGCCCAAGCTACACCCACCCACCAAGTTTTGTGACCATACGACCCCTGGCCTCCAAGAAAAAGGACAGACAGACAGACACACAGACATGGCATATTATAATATAGATATATAGTACCAAAATAAGTAGACACATTGAAGAGGGCACTAATTTAAACTAGTTTGACTTTTAAATTAAGGATATCTTGGCCCCGAACCCCTGTATATTTTTATTTTTTGAGAACCAATCAAAGTAGACCTTATATAAATCTGTACAAACCTTTGTGCTGCTCTTACTATGTTTCTGATTGGCTAAACACATAATCATATAAAATGTATAACCACTAAAATTGGCCTGTAGACATCTGGGTTAATCTTTTGTCTTATTATATTTTGCATCTTTATATTTACATTAACATTAGCTTGCTAATAACTGGCTTGATATTCATAGAATCAAAATTACAGCCATGCCTTTGACTCTCAAAATATACTCCATAACTTTTGAGAGCCAAAATTGATGCATTTTAATAAAATTTTATAATAATTCCATGTGTTTTCCCTTTAGATAGGCAGCGGTCTTGGATCTTTGTTTGGTAGCTTTTAGAATTTCCAAGAAGTAAGAAAATGTGATCTGGCTAACTGTGTATGAAGTATAAATAGAAACGCAAGTGGTTACAGTCTTGATGCGTACAATAAACACTCAGCCACTCTGTGTTGCTTGTGCTGGGTACTTGGGCTCTGTTTCAGCCACAACTATAATAACAAGAACTAAGAGGTCTCAAGTCTGTCTGGGAAGAAACTCTTGCTTGTGATAATCATCTGAAGCACGCTCACCAGCGATAATAAGTTGAACCAACACCCCCGGATCTTATCAATATTAAGAACAATTTGGCTTTTAAACTGCCCCGTAGCCGTCTCGGAGTGAATATATTGGTAGTGAAGCTGGTTGCCGTGGGGGTTGTTTGTTAGGAAGATCCGCACCCAGTGTTGCAATTAGATCAGTCTCGCCCGAAAGGTCGCTGAGTGGAAAGGGGAGGGAGAGAGCAAGTCGGATGGATGCAAGACGGGTTTAAGTGCAACAGTAACGGCGGCCTTGTGCTAATAAATTACCAGGTGCACGAAGGAGAAGAATCAAACGGAATATCAAATTGATTTACCAACAAATTATTAGACATTGAAATGGTTTCTTAGTGAAAGCCCCCAGAAACCAGTCAGGATTTATATCACCCCAAAACCATTTTAGAGTGCATCGCCCTCACAACCATTCAGGGACCATTGCACCAGAACTTGGAATACTTTAAACCAATAGATCCTGCAGAATATAGTCACTCATAGGAACAAATTTGTGTCATTTTTATAACCACAATTCAAAATTATGCATTGTGATTACCAATTCAGTATCGGCATGAAAAGGGCATTTAAAATGAGTACAACAAGGCCTAGTCTTAGGTCAGTGGGTTTTGAGGAGACTTCCCAAATGGCCCAATGCAGTCATTTCAAAACCATCGGACTATGTGTAAAAGGCTGACAGAATCTACCGGGATAAGCTTAGTGAAAATGATATTTCAAAAGGCAGCCGTTGTACTTACAAACGTCCTGTATCACCCATTCAAAAACCTTGCCAAAATGTGAAGGTAAATGAAACTGTAAAGTTAAGGAGCTTACATGGGGCCGAGTGTTACTTTCATGGTGTATCATGAAATTTAGAGTTTAAATGGGTTGGTTATTTGAAAAAAATAGTTTCATTGAGTCAAAATGAATTTGGATCTTTATTTAGTCAAATTTTGAAGTTCTGTAAGTTGTATCTAATATTTTTTGCTTGCGTATGTGGCCCTAATCAATTGTTTCATTAATAAACGAAAAAGTGTCTTGAACTTGAAGTTCTTGTTGCTGAAGCACATACACCCACAGACTTTGTCCAAATGGGTGAGGAAATGTTGTCCTGAAGGGATGTCGTGCTGAATTGTATGCCATGCTTGCGGAATCTATTTTATATTACAATGCACATGTATGGAAATGAAGGGAGATGTGGGTTTACAACTTGTGGGCGAGTGAAGGTGTGGAATTAATTCACCCACAAACCAAATTAATAACAAGGTGCCAACAAATCAGCCTAAGTCAAAAAGCACCTCTCTGGTGTTTGGCAGTATTTCTATGTGTCAGAAGATTGCTAAACATGCTCAAATTTTAAGAATGTTTCACGGCAACCTTATATGTAAAAGGGCAGTATTTAAAGAGGACACAAGGAAATTTCTGAGGATGCAAATTTTGTGATCGACAGCCTACATGACAATGAGAATGTTTCAGAGGTTTTAGACAAGAAAAAGCGAGAGGAAAAAAATAGTGTGAACTTACTAATAGGCCTATAAAGAGCTGTTGGATTTTCTGTGGTGCCTGTCAGAAAAACAATTAAACCATCATCATAAATATGGTGGCTTTCAGTTTATTCACTAGGTGTGATTCAAGGGGCAACAAGCTATTCATAAACAGGTGTCCTTAAAAAATTGAAGCACTGAAGTAAAGCTTTTTAGCAAAAATATCCCCATGTGAAAGGACATCAGCTGAGAATGATTTCTTTGGTACAAAAAATTGGAAATTCTCCTTCCTAATTGGAGCAAAATAGAAAAATTAGCTGATTGTTTACTATTAAAATATATATGGTTACTGGGGTGGTGTAATATCTTGGTGAGGAGTCAGAGGGTGTTTGAACCATCCCATGATGCACTGCAATTTCCCCTTGGCAATGGCCTATACTGTATAGTGTACTAAATACATGTTCAGTTACTTTAGAGATAATTTTTTCTAAAAAAGTTAAAGACCACAGAATTTCATGATGATGCTCAAAAGTTCTAGTGCTTAGTGATGGGCTAACTACAACCGTGTAAAGTCAGGATTTTATGTGTAAGGATAGTTCATGATCGTTATTTGAGGTGAAATTTCCCAAAAACGGGTGCATTGTGGGAGGGCTTCAATACACCCTCTGGTGCGGAGTAATAAAGAGTGGCATGGAGGGGTGCAGGACCAAAAAAGTCATTTGGGTCATTCAGAGGTAAAGCAACATTATTCCAAATCATCCATTGGAAGAAAGATGAGATGATATTTCTCCCAGATATGCAGTTGCAGTTGTCATGAAAATAGGATACTATCACCTGGTAATAAAGAACAATAAAGTGGAAATTAGGGGCGAGTGACTTTCTTTCCATGGAGGCAATTGGTCTGTAGAACTGATAGTAGGTTTGCTGGACTAGCATGGGAAGTGATGGTTGATATAATAGTGGGTTAACACATGATGTGAGGTTCTAAGCCTATGAGTACCCAAGACTCACTTAAAAACTACTGAGCTGAGGATTAGAAAAAGACGATGTCGTCATCAAGGACACAATATGGGTACAAAATGCAGCAACACCTCGTTGTTCTTGCCATCCTGGCCATGAGACTGGGGTATCAGGGACCCGGGTGAATCTCACAAAGATGTCCCATCTTTACTACTATCCCTTACTCCTCCTCCCAGGAACAGTGTTTGTTAGGGTTAATAATCCATCAATGTATAATTATCAACAAAAGGTTCCATCTCAAATTAAAGGTGCTTGTTCCGATTCGCCTTTGGGACCCCCTGAATTTACCCGGAAGTAGGGAGTAGTTACATTTTGATATTCAGATGAAAGACCGTATTTTTCTCATTGTGTCCTGAATTTCAGCTTTTCAATCCATTTAATTCTCATACGATAAAAAATACCGTTTTAGTGGTTAACCATCATATTAGCACAGTAGTGAATAGGGCGTTGCACTATTTAGTTATCCCCGGTTTGTTCATGCAATACGGAAAAAACTACGAGGGTGGGGTGCCGGAGCACAATGAGGCCTGCAGGCCGCAGGGATGCGGCACCCAACCATAGGTATGTTCCGTATTGCGATGAACAACGGGGGTAGCTTTTATATCAGAGACATGAATACAAACTAAGCTTCCTATGTCCAATATGAAATGTCAGAAAAATATCAATAGTTTACTTACCTCTTTTCAGTGGCTTTTCAATGTGCTACACGCCCTCCATTCCGAATCCATGATAATAACCTCCTACTTCAAGGTCAAGGCTGCAGTGCATGTAATTCAGTGTCCACAGTATTAAGTTCCGTTTTAAATTCAATAAGAATGCAGCGAAAATTCCAAAAGTATTTGTTGGAATTGATTCTGACTTTTTCTATCAATTTCCTAGCGTGAATGCAAACAAATCAACCCGAAAGTCGTCTGCTATTGACAGTAATTGGTTGAATCGGCCGCCATGTGCGAGTAGGGAAAAATGCCGTGGAAATTCCAATTATCTCCGGAGAATCAGTACCCAGGGGACGTTATTACGTGCTCTTACACAGACACGTAATGCACGCTGGTGGGACTATACGTTGCACCTACCAATTGGGAAAGTTCAAAGAGTTAGCTGGTATACGCAATGTAATACGAGAGGATAAGTTGAGTAATACGAGATATATTACTCAAAAGCAAATTTCAGTTGAGTAATACGAAAATATCTCAAAGGGCTATCATCCAATGAATTGCGTATTCATGTCTAATA
>JAMKCH010023846.1:0-20311 GCA_023653785.1 Ophioderma brevispina
CAAAACTAATGACCCCTTGCTTTCCTGTTTTACATAAGATTTTAACCCCAACTTGCTATTTTTTAAGGCAACCTGTATGTAAATATATAGGCCCAGTATACTTCCCCTAACCAGCGTCCCAAGGCCAAAGTTCATGGCCATGTGCAAAGCTCAACATCAAAGTTCAAATTTAAGGCCCATTCTGGAAGATCATGCCTTTCATTAAAGTGACAGAGTAGATTTTTTGGACACGAATTTCTCTCAAATTGCACTGGATCGATTGTAGAACCACCTACCGCGAACGTTTCGAAGGTTTATTTGGACAAACAGGTGCAAAATAAACCGCAAAACTGGTATTGAACTGCCTGCTATCGTAATCGTTCCCATAGAAAACCCATGCTTGACTTCTGTGCATGCACGCCAGACCTACTAAATCATCATCTTCATTACATACAAAGACTGCGAATTCGGTTCGTTCACTTCAGTGTGATCTAATCATTGGTAAGCCATTCCAATATGTAAAAACCGTGTTCGAGAAAACTTGGGGCGCTTCTTCTGTAAATCTCCCGCATTCACTTTACGGCGCTGACTAGCGCCTTGGATACGATGTGGTTATAGTTCCCCGCTTCAACACCCTCGATGAGCGTGCCCCCCGGGTGGTCCTGTCGAGAGAGACACTTTTTGAGGCATCTTTTAACACGTGCCTCCTGGTGGTCTGTCGATGGAGAACAACATTTTTGAGGCATCTTTTACAAAGACTTACAAATTTTGGGGAAAAGTGTTGAAAGTTGGTTTTCTTTTGTACCTTCAAGGTGCTGAGCAAGATTTTTGAGTCCAACCTCAGGGAAATGTGGGAATTCTTGCTAGAGGGCGAGGTAATTTCAAAATGACCCGCAATTCCTTAGAAGGCATATGGAAACCAAAAACAGCTATCAGAGTCAAAAAAAATGATTTTTGGCACTTCTTACACCTAATTCTTCCCACTTTCCCAAAGGATTTTTGCACGAAATTTATACACACATGCAGGGTCATACGACAATAACCACTTTAAGCAATAAAATTAGAATTCCACAAAGACACTTAAAAACATTTTTAAATTAATAAAACAGAACCAAATTTTAACACGGCTCTTTTACACAAAATATTTACCGGTATGTTGATGAAAAGGTGTTAAAGGTCCATGGCCCGATCGCAATAGCCCGTCCCCAGACGCCCAGATTTTACCGGACGTGGTCCAATATTTAGGCTATCAGAAGAAAGCTACGTATTTTCTCATTTACCCTGTGAAATCTTAGAGGCCAAAGGATGTTTGGTTGGGAAGTTATGACGAAAATGTGCCTCATTTTGTCGACCAATATTAAATTTACACAGTACTCTATGGGGCTTTTAAAAAATCACGTTTTAGCTCTCACATCAAACGCAATTGAAATATCTGCGCGAAACTTTACAGTGGGGGTTTTGGCGTGAAGGGCCAATCTATCAAGATAAAAAAAATGCATATTCTTAAATCGGGCCATCCCCCTTTATTATGAGTTCTAAAGGTCCAATCTACCTGAACACAAATGATATAATTTTTTATTGGTCATCTTTTGGTAGGTGGCCTTGTCTGTCGTGGTAACATTTCACTTAGTTTGTACAGTGGCGTGATTCTTCTTCTTATTGTATCGTGTCCCAAACACAGTGGTTCTCAATATGATCCAGCCAGAGTGGGTACAACATCGGCGGCTTCACTGAATTTCCACAAGGTCATTGTCTTTGCATTTGTGTGCTCCAGCAGTGGGCAGGCCAAGAGGTTATGATACTGTAAAGTATGGTATAATGTAGGTAAGTGGCGTGATGGAGGTATGGCAAGTCAAGTGATCACTAATCAAATATAAATGGTTTAACGGAATTTTTCTATATATTTTTGTTTAATTACATGATATATAATCTTTAAATATGAAAATATTCTTACTACTTGTTTTATTTAATATTTTTTAACTAAACTCCCGTTGGCGGACAAGGGGTGGCGGTTCAAAAAGTTACACATCAAAAAAAATGAGTCGGCAAAAAGTATATGTTAGTCGTAAAACTGGCAAAAATGTAGTTGCGGGTCCTAGGCACCCACCCCCGCCCCCTTGGGTTAATAATTAATGCGAGTTAGTGCTATTCCAATAATGAAGGATTTTTGAAGTACCCATAATACAGAGCTCTTTTTCAAATGGTTTTCATATAATAACCTTTTGGGATGTTATACATATAATCAATTATGAACAATAAATCACCTTATGAATATGTTTGAAGGTTAATTACCAATTTATTTTTCTATTGACGAATTCATTACTACACATGTTGCTGGTGATTAGGAGTGCATTTGCAAAATGCATAAATCATCATTAAATCACTTTACCACGCTCCGTAATAGTATGTGTTTGTGGGTCTTTTTTAGAAATATTTTCGTGCTGATTGCCTCATCTAACGATGGGCATGTAGTCTGGGAGATATGGTCCAAGTTATGTCCACAGTACAGTTGAGTATATACAACACAATTTTTTTGCTGAAAATGACAGATTAGGGTATGTAAAGAAGAATCTGTCGGTGCCCCTGTGCCATCCTTGGTCAATTTTGAAGAAATCCAAGATGGCGTCGCCATTAAGATAATTATAATATCGACCCTATATTCTCAAACTATGGAGTTGCTAGATATACTATAGGATCCACTGAACTATGTTTGCAACTTTAACATTAAGTCCTACTTCAAATTCAAAAATGGAGGCCAAATCTAATAATTTTAAAATATGCCCTATAACAGCAATACCTGTGAGAAAAAATTGACAGACGAAGTACTTCGATTATGTTGTTAGATACCATAAATGTATTTATGATACGTTTAAAGTTGTACCACTGCACTCCAATCAATATGGCAGCCAAAAACGGTGAATATCTTCGAAAAGCACTTGACACAAATTTCTAAATATTACTTCAAGTATAATTATTGCGTCAATAACAATTAGAAATGTACCTATGATCCATACCACGGTGATAACCAGGAATCCCGATAAATACAAATGTTGTCCAAATTATACATCGAGTGCAAATATATGTGAAAAAATGCAATTCCTATGGTAATTTTGACAACTTTGGCCCATATTTGGTTTTATTTGTTCGTATTGGTTACAGGTTGAAACAAATTGAAATGTATTTTGTACATTGGTTAAGATCAAAGGTACATTTCTAATGTCATTTGACACATTTGATTTCGATTTGAAGGCTGTAATCTTATAATTTGGTGTCAGTATTTTTTTGAAGATGTTTTACTTTTCTTGGCTGCCCTATTGATTGGCGTCATGTTACATTTTTAAAGTAATAGAAATACTTCACCTGTGCTTACCAACATAACCTAGGTCGTCGTGTCTTTTTATCGCAGGCATTTGCTGTTATATGCATATTTGAAATTAAACTAATTTTAAAATATTCCATTTTGAATTTGAAGTATGACTTATGTTACAAGTTCCCTACCCTTGTGCATTGATCCTAATATATATCTTAGTACTCCATATTTTGATAATATAGGGTGTAATATATAATTATCATTTATGGCGACGACCATCTTGGTTTCTCAAAATGCCCAAGGATGCCCAGGTGGCAACCCTACCGATTCTCATTCTACATACCCTAATCTACATTTTCAGCAAAAAAAAAAAAAAAATGTGTATATAGCTTCAACTGTACGGTCACATGGAAGTTCTCATCTGACTAATTATGACATACTTTCAATGAATGTATCTCACAGTCAAGAAAATTCTTTTAAAATCATTGTATAACATTTATTTTCTTAAAGTAGACATGTAAATAAATCTTTCAAATTGTGGGAAACACGCATTGACAGATGAAGGCAAAGGGCATCGAGAAATGTTCAACGATATGTTAATGCTTCCGGCGCATGCATAATCAAAATGACGGGCAGACTATAAAGCTCCCAAATTTTGGCATAATTTAAGTTGACAATATTCCTAACAAGGCGGATCTCGAACACAACCGGTGTATTTTATCTAAATGTAAGTCGATTTACAATGTATTTGACCATTTCAACAAACTCATGTCTGGAATATTTTATTCAATTCAATATTACAATAGACTTTCTAATCATACATATGAGGGGTGAAAGTTGTGATTCCCCCAATTAAAATTGTTCCCCTGCCTCGCCCCCATAAAATTTCCTGGTTTACTTGACTGCATTGATATATGTGTTGAACTGCTACACCTCTTTCTATATAAAATTTGACCATTTTAAAGCGGCCAAAGGCTCCCTCTGCTAAAATCATTTGTCGTATCTCGAAGAAGCCTCACCAAAAAATGGGCTTTGTCCACCCGTTAACGATATTTTAAAGTCCACTATAGCCAACCCCACTATTAGTGGGTATTTGTAAGTAACGGCTGCTATCAAATAAATCTAAAATATATCAAATGCATCAGAATAAATCCAAAATATATCAGCCAGTAGACAGAAGGACTCATTTCGAGTCCCAAAATGAGCAATAATTTTAAACTGGATGTAAAATTACACGATTCGAGCTCAACGATTTGGGTGATGGGTATATGAGGTCTTGTTTTTTACTTCGGGTGGTGGGTGATTGGGTCCTTTGTTTTTACTTGGAGTGGGTGTGAAGGTCCTCTTTTTTTTACTTGGGTGTCGGTGGTCTTTTTTTTTTACTTGGGTTGGTGGGTATGAGGTAATTTCGAGTGTAGGTTATGTATTCTTGCTCTTGCCATATGTTATTTTAACAATTTTAATTTTGAATGAATCTTGCTAACATTTCTACTAGTTTTCCATCCATAAGTTTGGTAAAGGGCAAGGTTTTTCGATTTCTTCTCTACACTGGCACTAAATTATTTTAACGTATGTGCACATAGATGTTTGACCTTTTTCATAATATTCAAAGCACCAAAAAAAAAATTAACAGGGGGACTCTGAATTGGGACATGTTTTTTTTAAATTGGAAGAAATTGACAATCTCCTCCCCCAGATGCCATCAAACTGGTGTACTTGGGGGGGTTGGTATTGTGAAAGCAGATTCTGTTTGCGTGTGTGTCAGTCCTGTGTGTGTTGTTTGTTCCATTTTGGTTGATTGACTGTTTTTTGTTGTTCTCTGCCTGCCCAAAACGTTGGTGTCTTAGCGCATCCACAAGTCATCGTTAATGGTTTGAACATGACATGGTGCATCAGATTTATTCAACTGAACTAACGCTGAAATCCGGATCGGCCGACACCAAGTATTATCCATGATACGGGACGCTCCTAACGCTTGGCCTAATTGCAGCGAAACTTGATCTGAAGAACCACTGACCCCAATGTTCATAACCGTTGTACTCCTTGGTTGGTGAGAGGTCATTTGGGTCGATTAGGCACTATCAGTGATTTAGCTAAATCAGAAATCGAAAAAATATTACAAAGTAATGATTTTTGACCCAACTACTGTACAAGTACCGTTATCCTAACAACCCTACAGTGATAATCCCACAACCAACCAAAAGACAAAAGCTATATTTTAACATTTTAGGTCACAGTTAAGGAAATATTGACAAGAAAGTCATCTTTTTGGAAAAGAATGTCCAAAAGATCCCCAAAGACCATTTTTATAGGGGGGTAGTTTCACTTGTACCAAAATAGGTCCCTTTTTCGAAATCCCGCACCTCCTCCCTCCCCCCGGTAAATAAATCCTTCGTAACGGCCCCTGGTTACCTGTTTTTATTATCTGCTGCCCAATCGCTTGTAGGTTGGTCATTGGAGCAATTTCGGACCCCCGTGGACGCAGAAGCATCATTTCTTAGTGGCTTTATATTCTAAGAAGGTCAATGAATAAATTAGCTGGGGGTGCCCCTCAAAGTGTGGGCGGACGCCCAGGAGGGGTAAATTCTAAAACAGGGTCAATGAAAATTGCTTGCCTTGCTGTTAAAAGGTAATCAAAGTGTTTGCTTGTTGCAAGGATTTAAAAGGTATAGTGTTGTACACCTACTAGTTATGGTTACGGAGGGTCTAAGAAAAAAAAAAAAGTGTAATGTCAACAGTCATCACCAAAGGTTAATCATTATTTCACACGATTTCCTTCCTTAAAAAAAATGGTCCGACATTTATTAAACCTTTCCACAGGGATTGGTTTCAAAAGTTTTGTTCCAAGTTTCATCTGCGGTGTACGCCTGTTGTGGTGAGAGTTCATGGGCATTCTTGAAATCTAATTGTTTTCCGTCCACAAATCAAATGTTACGATCACCAAATTTGGCCAGTAACAATCATCTCTCCTCCCTCCCGCAAGGTGGATATGAGGAGTACGTAGATTGAGGTCAAAGGGTATGTTGGTGGATTCCAGTTGCATTCATCATTTTGCCTTTAGGTTGACTGTTCTGTATCTCATGTCCAAACGCTTGGACCGATGTAGCCAAACCTGAATTCAGAAAGAACCATGGCCTAGGTCAATTGTGGTTTAAATCATTTGGTGAAAGCACGTGGATCTTTGGAAAAAACATCTAATCCTTTGTTTTCTCGCTGCAAATCAAATGCTACGATTCCCAAATTTGGCCGTAATAAACAAAGTCCAAGGGCCGATATAGGTGTAACACAGATTGAGGCAAAGGTTATGTGGATGAAATTAAAGGAGATTTCTGTCATTTTGGTTACAGTTTGGAGTTTTTCTCCTACCCAACATTTGGGCCAGATTGCATCCAACTTGATCAAACCACCACTCTGGCCCAGGTTCATATGTGGTGTATTGTGAAAGGTCATCATAATTGGGGTCAAAAGGGCATGTGGGCCAATCAATTGGCATTCTTTGATGCAAATTGTCTAATTTGGACAAATCGTGGTAGAATGATGAAACTTTGGTTGGTTGTGGGTCAACATTCTTTGCCATTTTTAAGTAATTTCAATTTTATCGAGGTCATCCAAGTTCAAACACTAAACATAGAAAATAGGAATAGGATAATGAAACTTGGTTGATTGCGGTCAAACATCCAATTCTCGAAACTTTGAAGTTCGTTTCAAGGTCGTAGGGTCATCTAAGGTCAAATCAAGCACATGATTGTATGGTCTGGACCTATAGTGGGGTGTAATCAACATTTGCTATCAATATTTTTTCCAAGGTATTTCCAGGTCAATCTAAGGGTCACCCAAGGTCCCATCACGAACATGCTCGGATAGTCTGAAACCTCGTGGTTGTGGTCACATTTAAAATGCTGAAAATTTGAAGGTCATTTTCAAGATTATGTTGGGTCATGAACTTGGTGAGGTGGAGGTTCCATAACCTGACCGATCTTACACATTTTGGCCTGCTGATGGGTGCTGGCTTGCTAATACAACGCGATGATCCATCCATGAGGAGTTTCCGTATAACCTGACGCCTCTGACCCACTTTTTTTCTGACACCTTATGATTTGTTTGTGAAACCCTTCACAGCATAAAGCGCATGTTTTATTCCGTTAAGGTTCCAAATTCATAAGTGTGTCAGAAGCATGTGTCAGATGGTCAGGTTACGGGTAACTCCCCTTGGTGGGTGTACTTAACGTTTATGCTAAATTTCAATATAGCAGGGGGATTCGCAATTTCAACTTGCAGTGTTTTTTATTTATTTTTTTAACTCTTACCTGGGTGCGCAGTGCCACGCCGACCCCTCCCCGGCGCACCTTAAATACAACACCATTGATATTTGAACGAATTAGCTGATTCATTATTGCTAACATAGCACAGTGGCTTGGTGAACGAATTGTGCAATTGATGACCAAATTGTCCCATTAGTAGCTTGACGGTTTGGGGGGGAATGCATTCTCCAATCTTGTTTAAACCCATACCAAATTTGTCCGTCAGGTTATAAGGGTTCTAAGCTCTGTAAAAAATTTGCCCATATTGCCACCTATGGTTTGTGTTATGGAGTCAAAATGCTACATATAATAGGCCATCATCTGGTTGTGTAGGGCTAGGCCTGGCTAAACAAAATAAGTTGCTCCCATTTTGGTAAAAATGTCTCAAATTATTCCATATGGCACAAGCATAAAGATATTTGACTATATCACATGTTTTGTAACCGAGGTAGGGTATAAGGAAGGCCACTATTATAGTCACCATGGTAACTCAAGGTGCACTGGATTTACATAGTCCCTTCTAAACATATTTGGGTTGGTCCCATAGCATTATAACTAAAGATATTACAAACTGGTTTTCCTTTTGTCTTTGTCTTGTCTAGATGAACAATTTGACTCACTTTTTTACAAGTTTGAGCAACTTTTTGAGGTGTTTCATGAAATGGACCTTTTGGGCTATTTGACCAAAACTCCAAAGTCGTACATCAACCAACTATCATATTTGGAAACTGTAACCAGACGAACAATTTGTTTTAATTATAACCCTACACCAAATTCGCGAGCAATTAACCCTTTCATTTCCCCTCATCGTGAAACATTTCCCAGCTGGCGAATTTTTCCGTTAACTCGTAGTTTAATACCTTGTTTAATTTGTGAATTAGACTCTATTTCACTTTAACATAATGCCAAATTTCAGATTTTATCATAAAATGCACAATTTGCCAACAATTTGTCATGAATCTGCTCTGTTAACTTTATTTTTTTACAAGTACCCGTTCAAATGTCACACCATGTGCAGTACATTGGATATGGTGTAAATAACTCAAGATTTTTGTCTACAAACTATTTTCTATTAATTCTTTCTCTTTAGCCCTTCCCCGTCTCTTGTGGTACTGGTTAACATGGCAAACCATTAAGATATTGCTATTTCCTTACTTATGTGTCTTGTTATGTAACTACGAACCAATTGTTTACTAAATGTCACACCATGTGCAGTACATGATATGGTTGAAATAACTCAAAATTCTTTTCCTATCTATTTTTTTTATTTTTTTTATCTTTTTTATAGTTTTTTACTTTTTACTTTTTTAATGTTGCTATTTTCTGACTTTACCTGACTTTATGTGTACGTCTTTTGTTATGTTAAATGACCATAAAATAACTTTGGAGCCATTCTGTACTATCAGGGGCACCAAAAATAAGTTTAATCGTCCGTACTTTCAACATGCTAAAAATTCAACACGATTTTTAGCATTTTTTGGAAAAATTTTGCATAAGTTATTATCCATTTACTAAAAATGTAACAAAAAGTGGGTTTTCAAACGTTCTTAAAAACTGACCAGCATTGTTTGTCTTCCACAAGAAACAAAATTAGCTCAATTTCATCATGTATATGTTAATGATCCCATATTTAAAATTAAAAAAGCAAAATACCAAAATTTTGCTGAATTTGAGACCCAAAAATGCCATTTATTACAGTAAAATCGCTATATTTACCCAATAAAACAAAAAACCAATATAGATTTAAAATCACACATCCTTATAAACTATTTGTTTATTATAGAGGTAATAATGTATAGACCAGTGGGATTCCGGTTTTTTGAAATTATGCTCAAAAGTGTTACACCCCTACCCCTCAAACAATGGCCCCAAAACACCAATTGGGGCAATACAAGTGAAATGAAAAAATCGACTGTAGCAAACATTTTGCCCTCATTGCAGATTTTTTATTATTGAAACTATGGTTCTTGACAGCTACAAGGCTCTAACTAAAAAAAAAACATTGCTTCACTTTCTAGTAGGGAGTGCAGGTACTCAAAAACTAGAGCACTTACAGAGATTTTATCCTTGACTAAAAACGCGTTTAAATTTTATTAAGCCTAAATCGTTTAAATATGTCTAAAACGTTTGTTAAACTTAGACTTTGTCCGGTGGTAGTTTAAGGCGTGTTTTAACTGCCCACTTTCATGAGTGCCGATATTTCCTCTATTGTATACTGGGTGGTTAAACCATTGTCTTCTCTTTTCTCTTATCTTTTTTCTCAGTCCTCAGTTGATTTCTTCTTGTAATTTTTGTCATCGGCCTTCTATTTTAGCTCGTGTGTATCTGCTATTAAAAGGCTTTCATGTATTGCAAGTATTGACTTGGTATAGCAAGTGCAGCAGACCCGTTGTTTTTTCTATCCATCGGTGAGCAAATTCTAAAGCTCCTTGCCTACGACCCCATTCTTGAAATTTACCCGGGGTCCTTCTCGTAGCACTTAAAACTACGGAGGTATTATTTACATAATTATTGTTGACCTGCACGTAATATTATAGGCGAGATAAGCCAAAGTTCGGTGGATGATATTTACGGCGTTTCAAATGTCGTGTTGCTAACGACTTGTTAATACATTTAACCCTCGTTTTTAAACTGTGCGTTTTAGCTAACCAAGTTTAAGGCCAACCACCGTTATTTAAACATTCGTTTGAGATACGCCCTTTCTCTTTGTAATTTGAGCATACGACCCCAACACACAGAAATAGTGACGTATGGAATAATCTAGAACCGTTGCCGTTTACTTTAAAATCAAAAGCGTATAATGGATTTGGTTCATATCCTGCAATTATGTTTTAAACTCTACATTGATCCAGATTGACGATCCCCATGATTATCTTTGGTGATTTGCGTGTCTTACATGTTTGCGTAAGGGACTTTATGAAACATGAAAAAGTATACAGTTAAAATCAGGTTCATCGGTCATTTTAAAAACTGATACTAACTAGGGTTACTCTTAGAGGAGCGACCGCCATCTCCACAGAGCCCGCCAAACAAAATCTGAATCCTCTTGCGGAGGTTTTGAATCCGCTCCTGATTACAGATTTCTTGGTAACAATATCTGCATCGGGCCACATGACTTGGAAACAGCGACGTCGTGAATAGACAAAATATAAATATATAGTGCGGATGTTTCCTATTTTTTTAAATGCTAAATTAGATGAAATGATAGAGGCGCGTGTTCCATATCTTTTAACTTTCAATTCTCTTAATTTAAAAAAAATTATATTTGTCTATTATCCGAGTATGGAATTATATTTTGTATTAACCGTTGCCTCTGCAGGTCTCGCGGTTCTTTGGGTATTTTCTTATAATGTTAAATTCTGTTTTATCTAAAATATAATATTCAACAGCACTTGAGCCAACGTTCCCCATTTGTTTTCAATAACTCACATTGAAATAAATGTATCAAAAGAAGTCAAGCAGGCGTGTTTTCATGGCGAAACCAGGCTGAGGAGACGACATCTTCTCTAAGGACTCCAGAGCTATCGTTGTCTCTCATCTAAGATTACAATTTATGGATTTTGCGAGTGCTTCGGAAACTTTTTTCGTATGAGTGTCCAGGACCCGTGACAATTAAGTGTTCGGGAATCGGCATCCTTCATAATATCATAACGATATTTAAAAAAAAATAGATCGGTATGAAACAGGTTGCAGCCTACGTGGAAGCCAGACCGGTAGGGGCATTATTTTATGGTTCCCTAGCAAAAGTCAAAAGAGTCAAAAGAAGGCAATAAAAAAATTTTGAAGAGGCGCATTATTTGGTCATTTGTAATTGTTCTTATTCCTGGTAATTAAATGTTTTCACTTACATTTACGTTAGTGTAAAAAACAATAAACGTTTTAAAGAGGTGGGTGGAAAAATATAATTACTGGTCCACCATATCGTTGACGAAAAATACAGTTTTCCTCTTGCGGTGTGGAAATGGTAAGTGGTCATTATAAAATACACTACCGGAATCGCCCGAAATGACCTCGGCGCATTGCCTACGATGTACTCTAAAGGTGTGTTTAAATTGTTACACAAACTGACACTCCCAAACTAAGAAAGTGTTCACAGAATCGAAAAGTCAACCATTGGAAATGGACTGTGTCTGCACTTGTCTGGTTGAACTACTCTCTCGGGACCTACATTTTACCAAATCGCCCTAGTTTACTCAAACAGCGTGATAAAAACATAGCTATGATGTTATCATTGGTGTTACATGAGGTGTCCAAGACGAGTCCCGTACGTGGATAACAGAAAACACACCATTTTTTATTGTATTGTAACATGATGTACAACCAAGGTTGTGTGGGATTGACCTCGTCTTGCCATGCTTGCAGAAGTCATGTTGATTTTTATCGTCAATAATTGTTTTGTCCTAGTTTCGTAGTTTCCTAAGTTTCCTAAACTGGATAGTAATTTCTATCTACAGTATTTCCAATTCTCGATCACGTCCATAATAATGGTCTGTGCTCAAAGACAGTTGGAGCATTTTGGGCATTTTGAGCATTTTTAGTTAATGCACTTTAAAATACTACACGTAATTCTCAGTTATTCTAAAGCACTCTTTGAGAAATTTAACCTATTTAATATCTTTGATTTATATAACAAAGAACAAGGTATTTTTATGTTCAAATATAATGGTGGTTTGATACTTCACACTTATATAATAATTTTAACAGTGTACTAATTACAACACAAGAAATGATAACAATTTATCGGATTGAAATAAAAAACCCAGTTATGGAATATTCTGTCAAACAAGGTGTCAAATGCACTTCATTTATGTCAATTTAAAGCCAAAATATACCCTTCATACAAAGTAAACACTTATGTTTAACACTGAAATGCATTAAGGGAGGGGTCCCTGTGAACTCAGCAGCCTGGTTTGTTTTTTTTTTTTCACGAGTCTCTTGTACGCAACAAACATATTTGACCATTTCTTGTAAATGGAAAATCACATTGTCTATACTTTTTCATAAAAATTTTATTGAAAATTAAAGGGGTTTTTTGTGCCCCAACCTAACCTACAAAAAAAAAAAAAAAAAAAAAATAAATACAATGATAATTAAAATAATGTTTCATTAACTTTGCAAGGCTGATATACCTTAAACTATGTCAGAACTCAGATATCCCTGTAGAAATAATGGTAAGAACGGTTCGAAAAAAGTAATCTTTAAAAAAATCAATTTGGTTTTATTTTTAAACTCACAACATCCTTAGTTTTAATTCAGGGTAAGAAAAAAAAAATGGCCGCTTTACGCATCCATAGAAATTAATGTTCGCCCAAATTTGCCGAACCGTCGTATTTTTCACATGTTCTTTCAGCAATGATAATGTTTTAAGTATTAGTCATTACGTGTTTCCACATTCATAGAAAAAAATCCTATGGAAATTGATTGCGGGGTGGGTCCCAGAAGTAGACCCGTTTTGCAATCCAACGGGAGTCGGGAGATCATTCCATGGTAACAGTCTTTTGAAGTCAATATCATTAACCTATATTCACATTATCTTCCTGATTAGATCTTATTCTGCTTTTAAAAGTAATTTTAATATGCGGTGTATGCTGGTGTTGTCTCTTTCAAGCTCGTTCAAGCTCATTCAGGCGTACATGCTTTTATTTGATTTCCTGAATCTTCCACCTTATTGCTTGATTAGTTCAGGGCTGTACGTTGCCGAAGATTGCTTTCGTTTTTAATTTGGAGAAGAGACCATTATGTCATACCTTTGCGAAAGTACGGTGTACCATCGACGCCAAAAAAAAAAATAAAAATGAAAAAAAAAATAAAAAGGAAAATTAAATAAAATTTTCGATTTTTTTAAAATTTTTTTTTTTCAGATTTTTTTTAGAATTTTTTTTAGATTTTTTTTTTAGAATTTTTTTTAGACTTTTGAATTTTTTTAAATTGGTCTTTTAGAATTTTTTTTAGATTTTTTTTTTAGATTTTTTCTTTTTTAGAATTTTTTTTTTTTTTTTTTTACTTTTGTCTATGATGTTTGTTTTTTGCTATTGGTCGTGCGTGTTTGAAAAAAAATTGCGGTGAGGAAACTAAAATTTTCTACTATAAATGGCTGGGGATTACAAATCGGGGGGGGAAACCAGCCAAGGAGGAGGACGAGCGTTTCGTGTTTGTTCTGCCTGCTGTAGTCATGGCCCTGCCTGGCAGGAGGCATGGATACGGTAGCTATGCCGTAATTGCATGTATTACTGCATTGGTCGCCAGATAACGAAATTCGCGCAATATTTCTTCTCAGATTAGACGTAACACAAAAATGTTGATCATTTTGCTGATTTGTGTGGAGGGGCGATTGAAATGGAAGGCCGGCAGTATCTTATTGAAGCCTCGTGGACGTCACAATTGACCCCCTTAGCTATTATGGAAAAAAATCCGCACTATTATTTCTCATAGTCTGTGTGAAAAGAGTGGTTCATAGATTACCACCCGCTCACTCCTTTAACCTTCTTACTCCCCCCCCCCCACCTACTAAACCTAGTTTTCTTTTCCCCAAAAAGAAATGCCTTTTTAGACGGGTGGTCTTAATTATAACTTGTTATTGTTGATCCTACTCCTGTTAGGCCCGTTTGCATTTTAGTACAGTGATTGTCCAGGGAACGGGTGGTATCCTTGGTATAACAGGCGCAGTGGCAGGGAGGGGCGAGTGCTCCCCAGCTCAGAACCTTGCCCACAGTGCCCCCACCCGTCAGCCCCCAATAAACTTACCGTTAGTTCAGTGTCTATGGAAAAGGTCCCAAATTTCCCCGTCAGACGGCATCGGCGCCCCTTCTGCCCCCCCCCCACCTTGAAAAGGTCTGAACAGGACTAGAATATTTCTATTTGGGCTTTTTTAATTTTTTAAAAAAAAAATTTAAGTTCATCCTTTGCGGTCATTTTAGCGAAAAAAATGGAGGGGTACCCACTAGGGGGTTAGTTCAAAGTCGAGGTCTGTGTGTGTTGTGTGTGTGTGGGGGGGGGGGTGGTTGCACCTGCTTAGACATATGTGTGAAATGGCCAAAATGGTACGTATGTTAATTATGATGTTAATGTAAGCAAATACTGACAATTTGTATATCATTCTTATTTTAGAGTATTGTGTACTACTTTCTATGATATATAAAACTCACAGATTATGACGCCTATGACGTCATATTACAACGTCTATGTGTTTGTACTGTATTTGAAGAAAAAGGCACTGTGTAGCTACCACAGTGATATACAACAAAGATTATTGTTTGTCCTTATTACGAAAAAACTCGTGGGTGGTTGGTAACCCCCCCCCCGGACGGTCGAATTTAGTAGGAAAAAACCGTGGGTGCGACGAAGTCCGAAACTACCAAGAAAGGTTTCTTTATAAAGATATTTCCCAGCTAGAGGGGCCTATGAAATTAGTATATACTCTCGCCGGGATTTTGTGAATCTTATTGCTGATGATGGCAGCCATGCTTCTAGATCTTAGGTGATTAACAACTGCATATAAACCCCATATAAACATAACTATTAGACATCAGATGTTCTATGAGAATGCTTGGTCTAGATATTGTCAGCTATATTATGTTTGGCTCAATTATTTAAAGTGCCTTTAGGAGTGACATTGACACAAATGGATGTGAATACAATTAATTAGCTTCCAAATTATTCCCATTTTTTAAGTGGTCCAGGTGCGTTGAATTTGAAATAAAGATGCTCGACTATTTGATTTTGTTTTTCGGGGAAATAAAAGCATTGTCAGCCTTGAATTCTGTTGTTCTCTAATATTAAAAAAAAAAGAAAGGGGGACAAGTTATGGTATAACCAATTATTTTCATGCATTTAGCCGGGGCATGGGCCCGAAAAAATTGGATTCTGCACCACCTGGTTTATTGATCCAGTGTTTAATGACTACTTGTGGCCGTGCAACCATCAGAGCAAGCCGCCCCCTGACCCACACTACCTGGCTACATTCATACATCAGTTTCTTATTTCAGTGAGTTAGGGGAAATGACGTCACGGGTGGCCCAAAAAGAATTCACAAACAAGCTTAAGTGTTCTGTGATGAACAGGGCTTAGGAAATTTTTCAGGAGTGGGGCCCCGCTGGCCTTTGCGAAGGGCCGGAGCGCTGAACAAGGAGGTGATGGAGGGGGAAAGCATTGGAATTTGAAAGTTTGGTTAACAAGTGTTTTAAAATTATTGGGGAGGGGGGGGGGGGGTAAAGGGTTTTATCGAGCCACCCCCACCCCACCAACACCCACCCCCCCGCAATCAAATTTATTGGTCTCGCCCAAAGCCCCCACGGTTCCTAGCCAACCCACAACAAACAGCAAAATGATCAATTTTAGTCTAATTTATGTGAGTTCGTCTTATCGTGTCCAAACACAGTGCATCTCAAATATGTCAGCCTAGAGATGGGTAGGCTGGCAGGCTACAGCAGCGTATTGCTGCTGCTTCCAATTTCCGCAAGGTTCTTATCTGTGGTTTGTTGACGCCAGGGCAGCCCAAGACATCGTTTATATGCATTGTAGAGGGGGGGCATGCAACATAATAGGAAAAAGTATATTTTTCAAACGGGCATGCCCAAAAGATGTTCCACGTGGCCCAATTGAACAAAATATGCCATTTAAAAATAAATGAGAGCATCTTCGTACCCCGCCATCACGTTTTGTACTATTTGTACCCTGTAGAGTCTATGGGAACCTGCGAAAAATCGACAAATTCGCAATTTCATTTGGATTATGGTACAGATGTGTTCCAAGTGACCAAAAATAAGGCCCACCAAGGCTTTTTAAATTAATTTGATTGGTATTATAGATCCCCACTTTCACCATAAGGTCGCCGCCGTAAAATAACTTTTTTGGTAAAGATGGCCATTTGAGAGCAAAAATGGCAGTTCAGTGGGGTCTACAAATAACAATCAATTAATTTTAAAGCCCCGGTGGCTTATTTTGGGTCACTTGGAACACATCTGACCATAGCCATAGTAAAAGTAAATTAGATTTTGCATTCCCATAGACTCTACAGGGATACAAAAAAGAGTACAAAACGTGGCGGTGGGGTACGAAGACGCTCCTCATTTATTTGTTTTAAATGGCATATTTGTTTTCAATGGGGCCAAGTGGAACACCTTTGACCATGCCCCAATTTGGAAAAAAATACTTTCCTTATTTATGCCCCACCCTAATGGTAGTGTCCTCTGATGATCTGCTTCCATGTAGCTCCACTTCTGCAAGGACACGTTGATCGGCCAATTTGTGTGGGTAGTCTGATGCGACAGTAATGCATGAAACACGCTTCTCAAGCAGAACAAAACAGCGACTTTGGTAATTTATTGATAATTTTATTTATTCTCATTGACCCCTCAGGGTAAACAGAGAAGAACATATACAATATAATACACTATCTATGTGATGATACAACATAAATACAGTAGACATTTGTAGCAACAAAAAATCTACAAAAATAGATCTATTACTCTTAAATTTGAGAACTAATGATTTTTGCAAAAACCATGAATATTTACCGCAGCATATCTCATTTGATTGAAGAGTTTGTTCATTTTTAAGACATTTGACGGTTTCTGAAATAGCTGGTCAATATTTAAATCTATCCTCAGTGAAATAATCACATTCGAAAAGAAATGGGAACTCGTCACCAATATAGCTAGCTACACAAATTGCAAGTGTTAATCACTACTACTATCAAATCTTTTAAGTTACATGGCAATTATGTGATTTCTGCATCTAAATCTACACAAATTAATTCTGTCACAACTATCGAGTAAAGTAAAGATAAGGTTACTCCGGCCACTCCCCCCGTGGCTGGTTCCCGTCATTTGTATCCCCGTCCATTTACATAGCGAAAATTTTATTTTCTCACTTTCATTTTTTATTTATCGCGTATCGAAGGACGCAAAAAAAAAATCAATGAAAAAAAAAAAACTCCAACGAAGAAAAAAAATCTGAGAGAAAAAATTCTAAAAAAAAATTTCAAAAAAAAAAAAATCAAATTATAAACAAAATTTTATAAAAAAATAATTCAAAAAAAAACTCTAAACAAAAAAAATCAAAAAAAAATCGAAAAAACAAAAAAATCCAAAAAAAAATCGAAAAACAAAAATCCAAAGTAAAAAAAAAATCAATTTAACAAAAAAAAGTTTTTTTTTTTTAATTTTAATTGTTTTTTTTTTTTAATTTTAATTTTTTATTTTTTTTGGCGTCATTTTTTTATTTTTGTTTTTGGGCGGGGGCTGATGTACAACTCGTACGACAGCGCTATTGATGTCAAGGAAAATAAACGTCCTTCTATCTTTTTACTTGAGAATTGCTGTGAGGAACGGATTGTAAAGATGTCAGTTGTGCTAAGATAGGGAGGCCGGATGTCCTAAATTCCCAACTATCTGCTTCAACATATAATGTCACCTGGAAACTGATTCTGTACCAACTAGCCTTGGTAACATTGCTGATATTAGTAAGGAGGGAGATGAGACGGTAATGGATGGCTTGATTTTAAATTACGTGGTGTACTCGCTAGAATTACTGAGGCACATCTCGATTAGCTTGGAAATACTCCCTATACAACAAAGCCCAAATTTCAAATAACGACTGAGATAACATGCGAGGTGAGCGGAGAACTCATTCAGACATAGTGGGAATCTCATCAGAACCAACTGATTTTACCTTTAGACAAGGATCCTCCGTATGTTTGTTTGGTTATATGTTGTCCTTCGTACTGAAACTTTCCCCTTTCAAGTCACGACAGGTCATTTGCATTCTCAAATTGGCCCTTTATTTGGCCAAAGTCCTGTCCTAAGTTTTTTCATTCAGCCTTTCCGTGGCCGGTGATCAGACACGACTCTGATAATTCCAAAATAGGTATACTTTTCCCTCCTATTCTGTCTGCTGCAGAGGGGGTATCACTATATTCACCATGTCCGACTACGAGGCTTTCCATACTGAGATGTCCTTTCTTTTATTATTACTACTATATTTTCTCTTTCTGCAAATATTTGAAAAATCTTAAAGACCTTTAATAAATAAGGGACAGCAATATAAGTTGCGACATGTACAGGTAATACTAAATTTCAATGCATATAAATACTTTTTACATACTTAACTTACTCAACGAACAGAGCAACCTAGATCATAATTATTGGATATTAATGTTTGTTATGTTCTTTATGGTTTATTGTGTGTATCTATTCGAAATTCTTCTCGAAACAAGTTTTGGTTTCACCCTCAGACTGTAGATAAAAAATATACACCTATTCTGGCAAGGGGTACATATTAAATGCAGCACTCATGTAACTTACCAGATTTGATCCTGATTGACTATTTTAAACCCCATGCTAGCTTCGTCTTAATTGAGCATATAATCCATTATATTCACTCGTATTATGTAGCTGTCGACAAATTACTGTGACAAACCAAGGGCATTACGAAAATAATTGAGTCCATTATGCCTCCATTCTATGGCAGGACAATTGTTGAAGGAATTGATGAGTAAGTCCTCACAATTTATTAAATGTC
The DNA here is from genome assembly GCA_023653785.1 of Ophioderma brevispina. Taxonomy (NCBI): domain Eukaryota; kingdom Metazoa; phylum Echinodermata; class Ophiuroidea; order Amphilepidida; family Ophiodermatidae; genus Ophioderma; species Ophioderma brevispina. The sequence goes on from JAMKCH010023846.1 coordinate 19,111, forward strand.
AAGTATATAACAATCTACATCTTCATTTTTCACAGTATTCTAAAACAGTAAATTTTAGAAGAAGAGCGATACAATCAACTCAGAAACATACCGTTTTTTTTTCTTACAAACCCCGCCTATCAATCACGTTCGATGACCTTCACTGATACATAACTTATACTCACCTCGCTGTCCTTGTTTCTAAAAATAAAAGATATCACAAAATGCATAAAATAAATAATTAAAGATATAAAAGGTAAGGTAGTTATTACAGAGTAAAGTCAATGCCCGAAAATGAACAATCGAGGGTCCCCCTTTCATCTAAACCGCTTCAGAATTTGCTGTTAACTATTAAATTCTATATTCAAGATTACCTACCGCATTCAATAAACTTATGTATAAGAAAACACGGGTCACTTTTGAGCGTGAACACTGCTTAAAGGACATAATGTCATAAAAAAAATTTGACATAGAAAAGGACCCTTACTGAAATCACTTTCATTCACGAGTTTGAAAACAATTTGGATGTATACATTCTGTAAAAAAAATATTTTTAAATTTTCGTTTTAAGGGGGGGGGTGGAAATTTCTGGAACAAGGTGCTGACATTACTGGCAGCATTTACCAAATGTGAAAAGCATGTGGGTGTCATCAGCTCAAAAGACCAGATCGATTTGCTACACAGCCTAAAGTACAATTGCCTGATCCGGTGTCAATATGTTAGAGCTTTCCGGTCCGGGGTGTTTTAGTCCGTCGGACGCTAAGGTTAATCTGAGAGTCTGACGGAATACTAAGTTCTGGTTTTCACCTAGGACTCCTGGTTTTAAAATGGAGCGTCCCTCCATAGACTGTTGGTTATAAGTAGTTTTTTTGTCCCCGGACACTACGGTTTACGTGTCAGAGTTCCGTCGGAACACCAAGTTTAATCTAGAAGTCCGACGTATACAATGTTTTATGTATCATTGTCCTGGTTTTAAATTAGAACGTCCCATAGGACCGGTTGTTATTATTTTGTGTTTAAGTTTAAAAGATCTGAGAGTCCGACGGCTGCACATGATTAATAAATTGATTTCACATGTCCTGGGACTTCCTGGTTTTAAAATGGAGCATCCTCCCATAGGACTGGTGTGATAAGTTGTTTTTATCCGTCGGACACTAAGGTTTTAATCTGGATTGGAAGGACACTACTTTTCACGTTTCATGTCCTAGGACTCCGGTTTTAA
>JAMKCH010023847.1:0-19503 GCA_023653785.1 Ophioderma brevispina
ACCTTTGGGTGTTTAAGAAATTGACAAAGTTTGTAGACTAGACATGCACATGTCTTGTCCGAGGTATGATGAAAACACCTGTTTGAGGGACATTAGACCGGTACCTGTATACGTAGAAGTTCACAAATTCAAGTTTTTAGACAGTTACCGTATGAATTTGTCAAAATGATTTTGTGTAACTAACGAGAGGCAAAAAGTCACCAGAACAAAGATCATTATGTTATTTGTGACCCAAATAAAGCAAATATTGCAGATTTGCTTTGTGGACATGGTGTCCATGTTACATCCGCATTTATTAAGCATTTAGGTTCACATTTTCAGTTTCTTGATGGTATATGTGGTATTTAGTACCACAACTTAAGTTTTCTTGTTGCAGTGTGTGTCACAAAATTAAGTTAGTTTGTGTGATTGTGCACTATTTTGTCCCCTGTACCAAATATTGCGTGCAAAAAAGTGTGTGAATAATATCTATTTACTTTAAATTTGTCACAATTTCTGGAGGGGATGACAATTAATTACCAACGAAATACTGGTAGGTCTCAGAGACACAAACTGCAACATGTAAAACTCTTCTAGTGGTAGTAAATCCCAACACATAGCAGAAGCTCAACCAAATGCGTAACCCATCATGTATAAAAATGTGGACATAACACGGCACCGCAAAAAAAACAAAACTCTACCCATTTCACTTTTATGTGGTTACAAACTTCAACAATTAAACTTGCTTTAGCTTTTAGGTCCATTCATACTCTTTCATGTTAGCCCACAAAATTATTTGAATAAAATCATATTGTAAATGTTAAACCAAATGAGCCATTTGTGAAGTCAGAGTAAAATGGAACCCGTGTCCATGTTACATAGAAAACAGGCATGTTTTCTATCATTCCTCGGACAAGACACATGCGTATGTCTACAAACTTTGTCAATTTCCGCACAACCAAAGGTGCATTTTACATGAAAAAAATATCAAAAGTAGTTGATACTGTTGATGATACAGTCGCCAGGTCACACTTGGTCCCAACTGATGGAAGGACCCATATATAGTTACTCCAAGTATGTTTGTTGTGGGTTAAAATTTAGTTCAAATTTGTTAATGTTATGGAAGTTTATGGTTCAGTTATTAATGTGGCATTGGGTTAGGAGATTCCGATTTTCTTAATTGTACATGTAGTTAACCTTAAAGAGTAGGCCCTCGGGGTACATTAAGATCTACAAGTGTGGAGTACCCAAATTTGGCCTGATGAACATTGCCCCTTAAGAGTAGACCTCGGGGAATGGGTTAGGGTCTGCCACCTGACTGGTGATAATGTATTATGTACAGTAAAACTTATGAGTAGCCATCCAGGGTGTAGATTGGTGAAGGCCACCCAGTTAAAAACTGCCATGTTTTTTACAAATGTATGTCACTAGCTTTAGCAGAATTTATTCATTCCATTATAAACATACATTTATGTAGGCAATTGAAAAACAATTGTGTATTATGGGCATCTGTAAATAAATGAATCAAATCACAGAGCGGCGAAGCAGACAGCCAAACAGCACCTCTTGTCTCAGTCTCCTTACTTGATAAATATGGTATGAAATAGATTATGAGACCATTTATTTACGGTTTTGCATGGGTGCTGACCCTAAGGACCTGGAGGGGGGGGGGGGTGGGTGGATGGGTGGGGGGGGAGGGGGGGCGTATGGGGGGATAGGCTCTGTTCGGGTGTGGCGCCCAGGTGATGGGGAGGGGGAAGGGGGATTTTGACAATTCGCTGTGTAAGGCAAGGGGTAGATTTCTGAGATTTTTTATATCCCATGGGTAAGGTGCATGGGCGGAAGAGGGGGGGGGCGGGGACAGCCGCTCGCATCGGCGTCGCAGTTCTGGCGGGCGGCAAATGAGTATATACGGGAGATGTTACCTCGGAAAGGGACATAGCCGAGCATCTTGAACAAAACTAATATACTGGAAATTAAGACTGCCAAAAATCTGATTTTTATGATTTTTTTAATTTTCTGATACAGCCAAATCACTGATAGTGCCTAAGCAATTATGATGTACTAATACACAGGTCAATCTACAATCGAGCCAATATTATCTTTGAATTTGTGCTGTAGGTATCACGGAAAGAAAAATAGCCAAGATGAGTTCGCAGCAGGACTACCATGGAATAGACGCCTATTTCACAACTGCAGAGTTTGCTGAATTTTCAGAATATGAAAAGCTCAGAATGAAGAACATGAAGATGAATTATGAGATGATGATTGAAGTTGGTAAGCAAAATTTTACTAAAGGGCAAACCTTTGTTCTGTTCTGTTAAGTTTGGCAACAATTACTGGTTATACAGCCTGTCTCAATAAAATGTAAAAATTTTTTTTTTTTTCAATATTATATCTCGACATAAGTAAGTCGTTTTGTACATCTTATTAAAGAGAAATGACCAGGCTTTCCGGGATTTTTTGTTTCATCTCATTTGCTTGTTTCAATCGAGAGAAAACTCCAGTTTACTGCGGAATGCAAAAATCGAGTTTGTGCCACTTTCAGGTTGAGTGAAAACATTGAGAAAATTAGTTAACACATAAGTTATTCACATTTGAACAGATATGAAAGTCTTTAAAAAAGGAATAAACTTTATAAAGAAACTCCAAAAGATACGAAAAGAGTTACGTAATGGCGGAAGTTATGATCAGTAAGTTCTGGCTTTAAAAAAAAAAAAAAAAAAAAAAAAAAAAAAAAAAAAAAAAAAAAAAAAAAAAAATGAGCATACAGTAACCTGGAGGAGAGAGTTTTTATGGTCTTGAAGTATCATGAAATGCACATTCCTACCAACACCTCGATACTTTGCTTCCAAATTCACATTTTGATTGACTTCAACAATTAGTAAATGCACAAAGATAGTGCATTATTTTTAAACCATTTCTTTGGATTTGGAGTGTTTATTTTGGTTGCTATTACAGTCCTTCTGGCATGATTTTAACGGATACGGTACCAATTTTGTAATAAATTCAAAGCTCCATTTCATTGACGTGCAATAAATCTTTGTATTGTTTATTATTTATGAAAAGATGATATTTATCATTGAACTGATTATGATGACTATTAAAACTTGTGTCGATAAAACTAGACTTTGTTTGTTTACTTTAATCTGTGTTTTGTTTCTTTTGTCAAGTTGCAATCTTTTGTGAGCTTCAAGACAGCATGGTATAACTGTGCAAAACAACTCCGCCCATGCATAAGAGTGGCACAAAATCGATTTTGGTGCATCACAGTAAATTGATTTATATCGCTAGATTCACAAAAGCAAATAAGATGAAACAGAAACAAACACCATTGGAAAGCCTGGTCTTTGTTCTTTAATATTATGCCAAGTAAGACTTATTTTGAAATTTTCATATTTAACCAAATTATTTTCTGATTATACCACTTTTTTTGAGACAGGCTGTATAGGCCAGGGGTTCTCAATTATTTTAGCTGAAGGGCCAGAATATGCCAAACATTTGAAAGTTCTCTACTTGAGAGCAAAATACACCTGAATTTCTTATCAGAGATGTAACTTTTCCAGAAGTTTCTGGATTTCTGGCCATAAATAAACAAAATCTGGAAATGTAAAAAAAAATTAATTGATATTTTTTTTTTTCAATTTCTGAGATCAAAGTATTAATGATAAAGGTAAAACTGCATCAAAACCCCAAGTTTTAAGTACCAATTTATTTTAGAGAAGGGGTCTTGTACCCCAAAATCACGTAAGAAAATACGTTCCCCGGAGCTTGGCCAGATGCTACGCTAAAATTTGGCCTTCCATGGTTCAAATTTGGAATTCAGGAAATGGGACTATCTCTGTTACATCTCTGTATTATGTTCCCTTTATATATTTGAGAAAGTTGATGGCAAAAATCAGGTATGGCGGGGCCAGATTGGCCTGAGAACTCCTTGGTTAAGCTAAAAGAATGACATGTATTAAAAATTTAGCTTGCGATACAAGGATGAACGGGCTTACAACATGTTTTTTTTTTTAGTCCAGGACAAGAGAAGATATCCCCAGTAGTTTCCCACCATGCATTGCTTCAGTGGAAGTTTTGTGCAGTAGTCATGTGAATCGTTAGAGAGAAACATTTTAAAAATGCAAGTGTGTGATCAGTACTGTCAATTTAGCCATGTTTCATCTCTGGCAATTCACATCAGTCGCGTACAAAAACCTCAATGGAAGCAATGCATGTGGGAAGCTACTGAAATCTTCTCTTGTCCAGGACCATAACACAAACTATCTCATACGCAGCTCAATCATCAAGTATGAATTATTTTCATCGAACCACAGTCTTTAACATCTGAACATAATAATGAAATAAATCTTGTCCCTTGAGTGGACAGAAAACAGGTGGGGTCCAGGGGCCCGCCATTAGGGCACGAGGTGGGGTCCAGGGGAAAAACCCCGGTGGGGGTCAGAGGCAAAACCCTGGTGGGGGTGCAGGGGGCGAAGGCCTCCTGAAAATGGTGTGTTTTTTATGATTTAAATGTCTTCTGAGGGCAATTCTGGCAGGATTTTGTAAAATTACTTTCGCACAATGACCATTGAACTTTTAAACCTATACTTTGCTGGCAATCAGGCCTGCAAGCATCTTTACCTGATTCTTCAGTGAACAAAGCAGGCTCATCTCAACCGACGAATTCAAATATTGGGGGGGGGGGACGCAGCCCATCAAATCAAAGGCCAACTCAGAATTGGTTATTTCTGTCAGCAATCGCAAATGTTTAAATGAAAGCCTGCCTTCAATTAAAAAACTCCCAAGTGTCCTTTAAAAGGCCTACACCGCCTTATACTCGATTCATCTGATAGGACACGTACCATTTTGCAGAGGTGAAAATTTCAATGAGGCGGTCCCACACAATATTTCTGGATCTAAGCAAGTGTGGGTTGTCCATCTTCGCAACATAGATGCATCTCAAGTAGGCCTTGGCTGGGAATAAAGTGGGTCATTTGACGTAGGTTCAAAGGTCAAATATGGTCAAAAAATTAGGGTCAATTTGGTCATAAAATAGGGTTATATTGTTATAAAACCTTGGGAAACACGATATCGTTGATCTAAGCAGTATGCGGGTGTCTTTTTTCAGCTTCGCAACATAGATGTGCACCCAAGTAGACGGTGGATGAGATCGGAGGTGGGGCATGTGCTGGGTCAAAGGGCAAATTATGGTCAAAAAATAGGGTACAAATTTGGTATAAAATGGGATGAAGTTGCTAGAAGCCTTGGCAATTGCGGCCGGATGATGAAACTTGGCTAGGTGTTGTCAACTTCGGTGCCAAAAAATTTGAAGGTCATTTCAAGGTCACTGGCAGGGGGTCATTACAAGGGTCAAATGCGAATTAAATTGCTATAAAGCTTGTCAAATGTGGTAGGATGATGAAACTTGGTGGGTGTGGTCAACATCAGTGCCGAAAAATTTGAAGGTCATTCAAGGTCCATGCGGGGTCATTCCAGTCACATGGGAATTAATTGCATAGCCCTTGCCATTGTGGTAGGATGATGAACTTGGTGGGTGTGGTCAACATTCAGTGCCGAAAAATTTGAGGTCATTCAAGGTCAATAGCAGGGGTGCATGTCAAGGTAAATAGGCTTAAATTGGCCCCTTTAAAAGAAACCCTTGTCAATGTTGGTAGGGATGGATGAAACCTTGGTGAGTGTATTCAGCATTCACTGCCAAAAATTTGAAGGTCATTCAAGGTCATGTGGGTCATTCAAGTTCAAAAACCACTAAGTAGGTGGTATGATGATGAAACTTTTGGTATGTCAGTAAGTCATGTCAAAAAATTTGAAGGTCATTTCACAAGGTCAGGAGGGGGTCATCCAAGTTCAATCCAACTAATTATGTGGTAGGATGATGAAACTAGGTGGGTGTGGTTCAACATTCATGCCAAATATTTTTGATGGTCATGTCAAGGTCATTGGGGTCATCGAAGGTCAATCCATAATACATGGTAGATGGTCATGAAAACTGATCAATCATTGCCAAAAATTGTGAAGGGTCATTTCAAGGCTGTCGTGGGGGTATTCAGGTCAACTAACTCAACATTGGTAGGGTCATGAAACTTGTGGATGTGGTCAACATTTTTAAACCGGAAATTGTGAAGGCATTCAAGGTCAAGTAGGGTCTCTCAGGTCAAATAACTGCAAATAGAAGTTGTATGCCAATGTAGTCAACATTTGCAACCGTCAAATTGCAACTGCTTGGCGCCAGCAGCCGGCATGGTTTGAGAACCACTTATTTCCATCAACAATTCTCCGCTCCCTGTGATCTTAAAATTATATTCCCTCCATTTACTATCGACGGGGGGGGAACCTTTGTGGTTCGAGAACTGCCTTGTTCGAATGGTCGTTTCGGATCTTTTTCAACACCTATGTCAACCAAATTGCACCACTTTCAAGAAATAAGATTAAATCTTGGTGTCCGCTCTCGAAGATTATCGGCCTAACCGTTTTGTCCATGGCGCTCTCTTGAATCTGCTCAGCAATCACTGGTGATTTTTTGGCATAGAGATAGCATTTACCCTACCAAAATACGCACTACTCTCTATAAATTAACTATTTTCGGATTTTTCTGAAAATGTTCTTCATATAAATTCACTATGCTATTGACGATAATATATTCTACAATAAGCTTTACCAAGAAAATCGCTTGAGCACTTTTCTCGCAACTACGTGAGTTTCCATCCATATGCTTTAAGCACAGAGTACGTATGACCGGTCATAGGCATTGAATGCACTGTGTGCAAGTGAATCGGAAAATGAACATAACTGCAGATGGTGAGTGAGTTAATGATCGGAGTGTCCTCCAACATAATCCGATGTGGCACGTGCATTTGAATTCTTTCATTTTCCCTCTCCAACTTAAGGGGGGACATGGTGTCAGTTTGTTTTTGAGAGATCAAATTGTAGTTTTCTAAATTTCTGAATTCTCACAACTTTCAGGAGTATTTTACTTTTTATTCGGTGAAAATCGGACATTTCGTTCAAATGTTATGGTTGATCGAAGTGTACAGCATCACACAGAGAAAAACGATTTCTTATGTTTCGTATTGTTTTTCAAGCAACTACATTTACTTTGTTTTTCAAGCAACTACATTTACTTTGTTTTTCATTGTTTTTCAAGCAGTCATATTTAAGAGAATTACCAAAATAAATTAATTTTGGGGTAAAAGTGACCATTTACAGATTTGTTTTTAATTTAAAAAATAGTATTATTAATAGAATTTATAAATTTAGAATTAAAAAAACAAAATTACAATAATTAATATTAATTAACAATTAAACGCTTCTGGACCTTTAATGGCCTATATCTTTTTTTGCCATTTTTCGACGGTTGCAAACTTGCCCCCCCCATTTATCTCAAAAACGGTTTGACCTATTGACTTCAAATTTGGCACACACCTAGTTTAGTGTACATCAGGGGTGTCCAACCTTTTTGACACAAGGGCCGCATTGGTTGAATTCACAACTACTGCGGGCCGCAAACAAGTAAACGGGGGCTCTCAAGTTTGGTTTATGACGTGCCTACAAAAGTCTAGAAGTAGGGCCCGTATCTATACCAATATTTGCTAAAAATTAAGGGACCCATAGCAACACCAGAGATGCAGCTTTTGGGTCAAATTTAACAACAAATTTTCCATTTTTGTTGACCTTTTTAGCAAATTTTGAAAAATTTTGGCTTCATTTTAAGTAAATTGGACTAATTTTCCCACAATTTTTAGAAAAGTTTGGTTTCAGATTGATGAAATTGGAGTAATTTGCTAACAATGTTTAAAAAGTTCAGTTTCAGATTGAGAAAATTGGAACTATATAATTCAAATAACACTTTTTTAATCTATTAAGATATTTATGCATTTTTTCTGGGAAGTCCCTCGCGGGCCGCGTAAGAGCTCTTAACGGGCCGCAAATGGCCCGCGGGCCGCAGGTTGGACACCCCTGGTGTACATACTATGATCCTATGAGAGGATTTTGTATAAAACCCTTTAGTTTTTGAGTTACATTGATTTGGCATGCACACACAGCACAGCAAAAATGGCGAGAGAAGTTTAAAAACGATTTGCCATGGCAAACACGGAATTATTAATTTTGGTAAACGCTTCATAGGATCACAGATCATGGCCATAGTAATGTTTAAAAAAACCATGTTCAAAAACTTTATATTTTTGAGGTAAATGGGGGCCAAAATTGTCATTTGAATTTCTGATTTTCTTGTGCCATGACCTTTGACCCCTGCTAATTAGCATACGGGAGGTCGGATTATGATCCGAGACAAATATATTTGAAAAGGCGCATGGCATGAACTGGGCCTTAAATATGGGGGATTTGTTCTGGTCACCTTTTTTTCATGTACTTACACTTATTTTTGAGAACTTCTAAGGCAACTACCTTGACGTTGGTACAATTTGTGCCTTTATTGCCTCCTCTTTGAAATAAAAAAGTCCAGGTCATTAGGAGTACACTAATGAAAGCTTATGGGATAAATAGTTCAGGTATGTACAGGTGGACCCGGCGGTTGAGGAGACGGCATTGAGGAGCCGGCGGTGAGGAGCCCATAGGAGACACACAAAATTGTGAAAAATGCATTACTTTGAAAACTTTATCACTTAAAACAGTTTACATGGTAGAGAAGTCAAATTACAACACATAAGATAAAGGTTCATCTTCCAATAAAATTACTCAATTTCTTGAAAAAAGTAATTTAAAGTAGTTAATTAGACTGTGAATTAGGTGCAATTAATCCTCCAATTTTGTCCTGCAGGCTGACATTTTTTCCTCCTGTCTCACAGTGCCATTTTCGAATTAGTTTTTAACGTAAGTGGGTGCTCATAATTAAATCAATGAATTGTAACTGATTTATGATAAATGATGTTTGGGGTTTAAATTTAGATAAATGTTAATTAAAACTGTAAGTAAGAAAAATGAAAACTAATAAACAGCCAGCATAAATATAAACAAACAACATAATACACATGAAAATAATGTGTACCCAAATAAAAGTAACATCCTCTTTACAAACTTCAAACCATGCTCTGAGGATGATCAAAACATCAATATTAAAAGTAGATAATTTAACAAAAAAAAGAATATGCATATCAATTTTGAAAACAATTAAAAACATGAAATCTTATTGTGCAAACATTTACCCTGGTTTTACTTTCATGTTTAGAGAAATAAGAACAGTTAGAAATACTGACACCAGCCCTGGGTAAATGTGCCTGCAGGCAGGCTGTGCATGTACTAACAGTCTGTGTACTGCATACCTGCTTATGCAACAGGTCATAGTGCACATGTATCAAACTTTCACTTGACTGTGCTGGTAATGTTTCCATGTTGCTTGGGAATTAGCTGATTGTGTATGTGGAAACTGGCAATTATTTGATGCACACTGTTCTGTAAAGAGACCTAATACTGACTCAGTGCCTCCATTAACAGTTGTTCAGGGCACAAAAAAACGACTGAAAAAAAAAGGAAACTAAATTGGGGAACAAAATTGCATGAATTCAAGGCAAATCCAAAAATTGTTCATGCCTGCAGCTGGTCTTGCAGAGGACCAGTGACCACCTGACATGTGAAGAAAACATGTTGAAAAGTTTGTTAAGTATTCATGTCTAGTTAAGTCGTTTAACGGTGTGTTAAAGTAGTGAACAGTGTACCGTATAAATGCAAGACCACCCTGTATTGGAAGCTGAGGACTTTTTTGCCCACCCTGTATAACAAAACACAAAAGACATTGAGGTCAAATAATATGTTCCATGTAAAATTGCTAAACATTGAATTGTTGTCATTCCTTAAATACAAGACAATCAAATTTTGGATTACTGTCAAAGTATATTGATGTACCCGAAAAGCTTCATTCAAATTTTTGAAGCCACCCTGTAATTGTCTGCATTAAATGGGAATTATATAAAAAAATACAAGAAAGCATTGAATTTAACATTATCATGAAAATGATTTACAAAACACTGAAATGTCAAGAAAAACTCTGCAAAATTTTTTTTTTTCAAAAAAAAATTTTTTTTTTTTAACACATGCACTTTTTTTCATTTGCGATAGAATGTTTTTGATCACCCTGTATATTTACCTGTAGATGCCAAGCGTTCTGACTTTTCAATTGAAGACATAGTAAATGTTATATTCAGGAAATCTAGGCTTTTGGTCGACTCTCAAAAATTAAAAAAAATCAGGGTGCACAAGTATGGTTTAAAAAATGAACATTCTTTCAAGTTACACCCTATATGATATTTGAACACCTGTATTCTTGGCGTTCATTTGGCATAAATGACATACTGAGTCTAAAGCTTTCCAACAATGTTCAAAACGTGATGTGTGTTAAGGTGGATGCTGCTGATAGAATTCTTCCTGGAATTTTCTTTAAAATTTGATACAGGGTATTTTATTGGGTGCTGATTCAAAATCTGTAATAAAAAATAGGGGGTCACGGACTTCGTTATCGAGATATTACGTTATAAAAAAACACATTTTTTGCAAAATTTGTACACAGTCTATGGGAAATGGGATAAAATGATGCTAAAATCGACACAGCAAGAAAACGCTCCCGGGATTTTTTCTAATTTTAATTATTGTTCAGGGTCCCAACCACACGCTCACAAAAATAAAATAAAAAATGGGGTACGGACTACTTTTTTCGTTATTCCACCAAATGTGGCACAAAAGTGCAAAGTTGTATTTTGCTTTGCACTGTTTCTGCAAACGCGTAATTTACTTACGGCCTCATGAATCACGAGAGGAGCGCCAGCGTATCGGTTGCGAAGAGGAAGCGTATATAAAATGTATATCGCTGATTCTGTTGACTACTCGTAGGTGACTCAGATATACCTCGATGATGGAAAGACATGAGGATATTTTCCCACTTAATGAAACTCATTCATATCATTGTTGATTGCCTATCCTCAGCATTTAAACCTTTTTTTGTAAAGTTTCTTTTTATCTTGCAATCGTATTGGTTTGCTCCGGCTTTGGCTAGCAGTGTTCGAAGAGGTAGGCTTACGATAGGACCGGGACAGCAGATTCAAGCATTATTTTAAACAGTGCATGAAAACAATGGTTGAATTATTCCTCTTTTCATGCCTCTCTATTGTATTATAGGCCGTTTTGGTTCCGCTGACATCCCGCCAATATCGCCAGAGGATGTAATGAAAAACGCACAAGACACAATTTGTTTGAAATTCTCGCTCACATGAAATGACGGCAATACTAGCAATATTTGCTGCGTGCGATTCGCAAGAAAACTTCGCGTATGTCGCGAAAAAAGACGGATTCTGTGCTAGGGCTCTAAAACCTACTTGAGATCCTGGCGTACTGACCGGTAGACGGCTGTGCACACGATCATGCAGCATCACCTTAAGTGTACACATTAAAGGCTAGCTGTGAATCAAAAATTGGTGTGTATTCTCAGGTTTTGGGTGTGAAAAACATTTTTTTAGGACCAGTTTGTTGACTTTATGAACAAAAAGGCTCATCATACCGAAACATTTTGGTATGTCACTTTCTTGTATTCAAAGAAACTTGTGCTGGATGCAATAATCATAAATTGTATGATGACGACGACAATGTTCCCCCTTAATTGAATTCTAGGTCCAAAACTCCAGGGGGGCGAAATCAACGCGAATCACATATAGTTAAATGTGATAGCAGGCATTCAGTTATTATGAGGAACATATATTTTTAATTTTTGGAGTCCGAGTCCTCACACTTTGTTGAATACGATGTTAAAATTAATAATATTGCTTTTGTTATGAGACAAAAAATATTATTCCAATAAAATCACCTTTTTTTGTTTTTACTCGCGTTGTTCGTATTTACCAAAGACCGTGCAAAGCGGCTGTGTTCTGTTTACTAGCGGGGTGTCTGCTTCTTCTTTTTCGTCAATGTGCTTATAGCTCAGTAGTGGCTTGGACCAATAGTGACCAGGTTTGCACCAAAATGGACCGCTCAGCAAAACCATCACCTCCATATGGACTTTGACCCCATCTGACCATTGACCTCCTCAACAGGTTCAACTATGTCATTAATTCTGAAAATATCTTCTTTAAAGGATTATGTTGCCGATATCAACTAAAACTGTCAGAGAACCAACGACCCATGCTTCAATAGGGTGTCAAGAATAAGTGTCAAAGGTCATTAAGGGGGTCATTTCACGGGTCTGAAAGCCAAATATGCCCATTAATTGGCAAAAATAGCTTCTTCTACAGGAGTATGCCGATATCAACTAAATTGATTCAGCGGAAACACTGACCCATGCTACCTATAGGGTGTTCAGGAATAAGCAGTCAAAGGTCATTTAAGGGGTCACTTCTGGTCAAAAAACCAAACATATTAAAAATTCAAAATTTTTATCTCAAATGTAAACATAGCAGAGTAAGTGACCTAGATAGCATGTATGTTAGCATAATGTATGCAAATGTCAATTTTGCCAAAAAATGCAAAAATAAGACCAAATTGGCTATATCTCAGCTATGGGAGGACAGATAAAGCCCGTTATTGCTACAGTGAGGAACATTAATGGTAGGAGGGTATATGGTAGTCTCGATTCCAAAGGTTAAAGTCAAGGTCAAAGGTCAAAATCTACAACGAGCTCCGAATGAGCTGCAGTTTAAGAATTTTATCTCCAGAAAACTAAGCATAGAGAATGTTTTATTTGAACTGCAACAATGCATTGTTGCGATGTCTTCTCAGGTTTTTTTTATATCGGGGTCAAAGGGCAGTAAGGGGTCAAATGGTCAATTTTGCAAAAAATGATAAAAATGCGACAAATTGACTATATCAGCCTATAGAAGAAAGATAAAGCCCGTAAAGGAGCTTCAGATACTTCACCAAGATTGGCTTGACATGGGGGTCAAGGGTGACATTGCTGGTATGGGGTCCCCCCCCCCCCCTCCACCCCCCCCCCCCTATTTTACCATCGGCTGTGTACAAGTGGCTATGGCCACTACCTCAGTTTAATCTTTTCATTTGGTCAGAATTCAATGTTTTTCATCTATTTCGTTTCAATCCAATAAAGATGGATGGTTCCTCCACCGGATTTTCATGAGCTCTGGTGCTAGCAGAAGAAGACGAGTACCTAGGAGTAAAGATGAAGACAGTGATAATGATAATGATGAGAGCTGGGTGCCAGGAAGAAGCAGAGGTTAGTAATATTGGTCTTAATCATCATAAGAAACAAAATAAAATAGAAATAAAAATATGCTATGGAGGTGAGCATTGCTTTCATTTTTGTGTTGTCTGTGAAGCAAGCAACACATAGGGATTGCTTTGATAGTGTGTCTTACTGTGTGTCAGTATAAAAATGTTGGCCCAAATGTTAAAGACACTATCAGTGATTTATCCAAAAGAGTCAAAATATTTGAAATTTGCAGGAATAGCTTAAAAGTGAAGAAAAAGCCTGTAGAATTCGCATATGTTACCTTTTCCAACTGAAGAATTGAACTAAAACGTAGAAAACGGGAGTTTTCAAAGATACAAATCTCCATTCAATTACGTTTAGTAGTAAGTGTCCGAACAGACACTAATGACTAAAACATCCGATTTTGTCCTTGTTAGGTTGCTTTGGTCGTATCATTTGCAGGGTATGTTAGGATACCTATACTTGTTACAGACATGCAAAAATCTGATTTTTGATGTTTTTTTTTTAATTTTCTGATTTAGCAAATCACTGATAGTGCCTTTAACCTTAAACATGATCATGATTGCCCACTGTTTCCACATGTGACCATGGTGACATCATGTGATCTTTGTCCCCATTCACAAACTGCAATGGCATTATGACACATGTTCGGTGAATGCTGCATTTTGTTGTTTTTACTTCACCTTTATACTTTAGCAAGCTGGTATTCCAGGCAAATCTATCACTGGCATCAGGTTCATGTTTTTCAACTGTTTTACAAAATATCATTAAATACTCAAAAGCTCCTGTAACCTTTCTTTGCCTACAGTTACACTGAATCCCAGTGGCGTAACAGGGGGGAATGGGGGGGGGGCAGGTTGCCCCCCTGACGGACTTTGGCCGGGAAAAAATTTGCAAAAATCATGCTAAATCAGCCGTTTTTTAGCCCTCTGACCGGGAAAAATTGGCCTTTTGACCCCCCTGAGAGGGAAAATTTCCCAAAACTGGGAAATTTGCCCCCTCAGAGCGGGCAGGCCCGTCACGCCACTGCTGAATCCTGATATATTTTATAGTATACTTCTTGCCTTCATTGACTTACAAAAGCCTTGGTATATTACCACCTTTTTATTTTATTTGTGACTTTGTTCTTATTTGCAGGTCGCAAACGAATCCCAACTTTCAAACTACCTACAAAGAAGCCCAAAGTTAGGCAGAAAGTAAATGTAGGTTGTATTTATTTGTTTTAATGCTTTTGTTGTACATGTAATTTGTGTCTTTAACCAAATGAATACTTGTGAATATTTTTCTCAATTGCATTTTGGGACTTTGCCGACTGCTCCCCTGTAACCATTTTCTCAATGAGTGATACAAAGTTAGATCTATAGATCCTCACAAAATCCACCCACTGTTTAAATTGATGAGTATGTTCTAATTTTATTCTGGAAGACAGGTATTCTTGGGAAATATGGTTAAAATTTAAATTTCTTTGTTTATCTCCTAACTGTGCCTTTGTAACTTTAAAGCCACAATCAGTGATTTTTTTTTCCAATCCAATTTTTTAGGTTATGCAAGATAATAAAGGGTAATTAGCTTATTAACGACACAATGCATTGCTTACTTGTTTAGGCTAGCAAAAACTGACAAAAATACTTGTTTAGGTAGCAAAACAGACAAAAATACTTGTTTAGGGTATATGTTTTAGTCGGAGGAAATACTTCAGGGTGCATTTTGTAAGTCCATGTTCACGCATCATATCCACCTTTGAATACAAGTGCCCCCCTTCAATTACAAATCTATTACAAGTTGACTTAAATGTCATGGGCAGATGCCTCTGACATACACTAAATCAATTTTTATCCTTGCAAAATATCTGAATTTTATGATTTAGCAAAAATAAAATAAATTATAGTGCCTTTAATTAGCACTCAATTTTGATTTCTGATTTAGCAAATAAACGATAGAGCTGTAATTAACACTTTTACTTTTTTTGCAGAAAACCTCTCACACAATATCCAGACCCTCTCAAGATGAGAGTGATGATGCTTTTGAAGACCTTGCCAACATTGACATCAGCAATATTGAGTTTGAAGGAGTAGACACAAGTGCTGAAGCTAACAATCAAGAAGAAATAGAATCTTCCAAAAAGAGAAAGGGAGTGTTAAAGTCATCTAAAGGTGCTTCACCACAAACAAGTATGTAAAATGATCAAATCAATGTTTGTCAGTTCATATAACCCCAGTTTGATATCCAGGAACTTTTTTGTCAGTTCATATAACCCCAGTTTGATATCCAGGAACTTTTTGTCCCCGCCGATGGAAATCAGAATGGGAGCTATGATAATACTGACTGCTTGCGTGTGTCCATGTTGAAAATAATTATGTTATGCTTGAATGTTGTTTACCCAGATCCAGCACTGCTAAAAAATCACTGCAGGGCAGAGCCAGATATTGCAGTGGGGTGAGGGGTAGGATGTGATTTTGAGGGGCTGATAATTTGTTCATACTTTATTAAAGACACTATCAGTGATTTTTCCAAATGAGTCAAAATATTTAAAATTTGTAGGAATAGCTTAAAAGTGAAGGATTAGCCTGTAGAATTCTCATAATTTACTTTTTCCAACTGAAGAATTGACAGAAAAGGCAGAAAACGGCAGTGTTAAAAGATACGGGTCCCCATTCAATTACGTGTTGTTGTAAGTGTCCGTTCGGACATTAATGACTAAAATATCCATTTTTGTCCTTATTGGGTTGCTTCTGGTCCTATCACTAGTAGGGTATGTTAGGATATATCTATAATTGTTACAAAAATGCAAAAATCTGATTTTTGATGATTTTTTCGATTTTCTGATTTAGCAAATCACTGATAGTGCCTTTAACATAGGCCCAATTAGCCAGATGTCCCCCTTTTTTATGTTGACACCTTTAATTAAGCAATAATAGCACATTATTGAAGAGTGCCCCCAATTTCGTAAGATTTATGCACAGTTGTGTTGGTAATTGTCTAGTAAACTAACTGTGAAAAAGTGTGCATGCATCCTAAAAGAAGGGATTTTGTAATTAGATTCAGGCATCCTGATCCTAATTCAACGGCAGCACTGGAAACGTGAAATTTCTTTCTGTCCATTTAGAGAATAAAAGGTATGATTTTGGGAATTGGTACTCTCTTTACGACGAATTGAACCCAAGGCGATACCATTATTTTAAGTGGAAGAACAAGGCCGAAAGCCGAGTTCTTCCACGCAAAAACAATGGTGTCGCCGGGTTCAATTCGTCGTAAAGAGAGTACCGGTTCCCAAAATCATACCTTTATTCTCATTCTTAAACAGCTTTATCATTTACGGTCATCTTTAACCCAATTTCGCGATGCTTTATGGCTTAAATACAACAAAAAAGGACTGCCACCACCCAGTGACAACAATCGAACAACCCGTTGAACGCAACGATCATACGCAACGAGACGCAACGTTGGCAGGCGCGCGCGAACATAGCAAAACGCAGTATAACGCGAGCGCTTCAACCTAAAAATAACATCAATACGCAGCGCGTACTACCTGGGTTCAATTAAACGAATTGAACCCGGGCATCAGCCAATGAAATTACTTATATTTTCACAGCTGTTTAAGAATAAGCAATAATAGCACATTATTGAAGAGTGCCCCTAATTTTGTAAGATTTATGCACAGTTGTGTTGGTAATTGTCTAGTAAACTAACTGTGAAAAAGTGTGCATGCATCCTAAAAGAAGGGATTTTGTAATTAGATTCAGGCATCCCGATCCTAATTCAATGGCAGCGCTGGAAATGTGAAATTTCCTTCTGTCCATTATGAAATACCACAATCTCATGAAAATGATCAGGACTAAATTTGACTTGTGTGGGCCAATTGAATAGTTATATATATGTACATGGTACTATTTCTCGGCTATTTCATATTGGAATGGTGTTTTCAGATGCCATTGAATTATCATTCCTTCTTTTGCGACACAAAGAATTTTGAGCTTTACCATTCATACATATAGTTAATTATATACCTCATATATAGATCCCTGTCATCTGATTGGTTAAAAGTAGAGGCATAAATTCAACTAGCTTCAAGAATTGAACCAAAAATCAACTATGCCCTGGGAAGAGCAGGCATAGTTCATAAACTATGCCCAGGACACCTCTTCCCATATCGTAAAAGACTGTCGTACGAACTATTCATCCGTATTATGAATATGAGTGTACATATTGAAGCTGGTGTAAGAGATGAATATAAGCAGACGATCGCATTTTTTTTACTCGTACTGTGAGCTGAGACTAATAAAATGGCTGAATCGCAGCATCAGTCATGTCAGTATTCATGCTTTGAGCTTGTAGATGAAGATCTGAAAGGAATCAAAGATGCAGCTCATAGGGATAATACCAAACGGCAGGTAAAATACACAGTGAAGATATTCGAGGATTATAATTTGACACCAATGACGGCCATCTGCAGGCCGTGTAGAAGTTGCCAAATTCGGAGTTGTACGCATCTTACCGACAAAAAAATGGCAAGAAGTCGATTTTTGCGTTCCGTTTTGGACTCCAACATCACTTCCTCAACAAAAGAAAGGTTGATTGCTAATTCTTCACAAGTTTTGGAACCTAATTAGTTACACAAAATTGTTAAACCATGCATGCATGCCATGGCCTACACATGATGCCTGTCTGTGTTAGCATCCTAGCTTAGAATGTTCTTTTAACCAATCAGATAGCTTCAGATCACAAGAATCTATATATTCAGTATGGTCATTTTCACAATCAGTGGTGTAACTTTTGTACCCTTGGGGTCAAAATTTAGAAGTACTTTTTATTTGTTATTTTCACTAAAAAAGTACTCAGAAGTGATCAAATTTTGAATTTATTACTGTTTTGGAGCTTAATCTATTTGCAAAAAATGTGTAATTTTGGAAATATTGTGGCATATTAGGTAAATTTGGAGTTATGTAAGTGATCCACTACCGGAGCTTCTGCGCCCCTCCGCAGAACATCCGATAGTGGAGTATCTGCGCTCGAGCGCAGAAAATCCGTCGGCGGAGTGTCTGCGCCCGAGCGCAGGAAACACGTCCGTCACTATATAGTGAGGGAAAAAAATCCTGCGCCCGAGCGCAGAAAATCCATAGGCGGAGTATCTGCGCTCGAGCGCAGGAAACACCTCCGTCACTATATAGTGATGGGAAAAATCCTGCGCTCGAGCGCAGAAAATCCATAGGCTGAGTATCTGCGCTCGAACGCAGGAAACACCTCCGTCACTATATAGTGAGGGAAAAAATCGTGCGCTCGAGCGCAGAAAATCCATAGGCGGAGTGTCTGCGCTCGAGCGCAGGAAACAACTCCGTCACTATATAGTGATCGAAAAAATCCTGCGCTCGAGCTCAGAAAATCCACAGGTGGAGTATCTGCGCTCGAGCACGTAAAACTATACCGAGCGCAGAAAATCCGTCGGCGGAGTGTTTGCGCTCGAGCGCAGAAAATCCGTCGGCGGAGTGTTTGCGCTCGGGGTGGGGGAGCGCAGGAACCACCTCCGTCACTATATAGTAAGGAAAAATTCTTCGCCTCGCCGAAATCCACGAGGTGGGGTCTCTGCGCCTCGTAGCACGTAAAACTATATCGTATTAGAGAGTACTCCGTGGTGGATGTTCTGCCGCATCGCTCCGCTGGTGGATGATCTGCTCTTCGCTCGCTCCGCTGGTGGATCTTTTGCGCTCGCTGCGCTGGTGGAATTCTTTGGCGCGTTCTCTCCGCTGGTGGATCTTTTGCGCTCCAATACATCATCCTCTGGTGTAATCAACTGGCGCTCTTACCCTTGTTGCGGATCTTCTGCGCTCACTCCTCTGGGCGGGCATTCTGCTTGTCAAAATATCAAATACTTTAATTCCATTATTTTTCATGCAATAAGTTTTGGTTTAAATAAATAATTTTATTTTCAATGTAAAAAATAATGAGAATGATGTTGCATTTTGAACAACTCATTACCCACCGCTCCGCTGGCGGATGTTTTTAAAATCAAAGATTTTTTTGTTAACTGAACAGCACGTGTGAGGTATGGGGAAATGTTCGTGTGGGCCTATATGCCTATCCCGGGAATGCCTATATGAGTGTGTCGTTTGTGAAAAAACTTTTTTGCATTTGTTTTATTAAACATTTTATTTCATCATATATCATCAACACAAAACCATTTCTCTTTTTGGTACAATGGTAGTCCCGAAAAGGACTGTTTGGGTTGTTCTTAGAAGAACCGCTATACCGGTCACATTCGCAGGGGTGCCAGAGTGCAGAAAGCCAATCCAGTAAGGTAATCCACGTCCGGGGCACGGTCGGCGAACTCGATTATGTTTTCAATGTAAATAGTTTTG
>JAMKCH010023848.1:0-41832 GCA_023653785.1 Ophioderma brevispina
CTAATTGTAAGTACAAAATTTGCTCTAAAATGTTTCAGCTCAGAACAAAGTGCGTTGTAAAAAAAGAAAGACTCTGTACCTCCTAATTACTAAATTATTTTAATAACATATTTGTGCGTTCTTCTCTTCTTCTTCTTCGAGATTGCCTAATAAACGTAACTTGGCTCTCAATCATAATGCAAAAATTTTAGATTCAAAATTAAAAGGCTGTTCGAATGGAACCGTGGACCAACAGATATCATTCGTGTGTGAAAAAAAAAAAAAAATTTTTTTTTTTTTTTTGTTTTTCAAGAAAAAAAATTACTCAGAATACATCTGAATGCAAATGAATGAACAGGAGATTACATCATACAATGAGAGAAAACCGATTTCGAAAATCTTGAGAATTTTCGAATTTGATGAAATACTATTTAGAGATTACTCATATCGTTCTATCTTCATCCAATCCTCCCAGGGGGCCCTTTAATCTCCAGGGCCCAATATTCCTAATTTCTATAGAAACAAGTGTTAGCTTTAAAGAACCATATGGAATAGCATTCAAGGCTGAATGTTGGCCTATGTGTCAAATACGTCAAGAGGTGGTCAAAAGTTAAAGATAAATACAACAAGTCATCTTTGGCCATAGCATGGGCCACTGAATCCACGCTAAAGGGAAGTGTGATTTTCTCTTCAAGGGCCCCTCCAGGGCCTTTTTTTCTAAACTCTCATTTTCTCTAGAGCTTTCGGGGTCCCAATCCATCCCTCATTATTGCTAAAAAACTAGCGCTAGACATTAATAAGTAGTATTCAGGTCTGAATTTGCCATTGTCTCAAATATTGCAAGAAGTGGGCCCAAAATTTCTGAGAAAACAGAACAATTCATCCTTCGGGGGCCCAAGATACGGGCCACTGAATCCACGCTAAACTACAGTATGCTTTAGTCTTCAGGGGCCTCAAGGCCTTCTTTTTCTCCACACTATCGTTTTCTTTAGTGAACTTTTCGGGCCCCATTCCTAAGTGCTAGACATTAATGAGTTACATGCAGGTCTGAATTTGCCATTGGGGTCAAAGGGCTCAAAAGGGATCAAAACAAAATTTAAGTAACCGAATAAACAAAGACAACCACCGACCGCTTGGGCGCCATAACTAACAGGGTCACTTAATCAAATGCCATGATAAGTTGTATCTAGGCCCTTATAAATGGCCCATACTAATTTTAATGCAGACTTGCCACATTGCAAAATTAATGATGAGCACTTCTCGCACATCGGTATCAGGCATTCTAAAGGGGCCCCCGGAATTAATAACAGGATGACTTAATTTGAGGGGGTATCATGGCCCTTTTTTTCACCCGGGGGGAATTTGCAAATCTTATCATTTTTTTGTTCCTCTCATCCATCGCTCCTAGTGGGTGGTTCTTGTCCGGGTCCTCGTTCTTTTCGCTCTTCTCGTTCTTTTCAAAGTCTCTCTTTTCTTTCTTTCTTTCTCCAATTTCTTTGGGGCCCTAACCTCCTCGGCCCGTGGAACTTTGTCCTCCCTGTCCCTATGGTAGCTACGCCCCTGAAATTTGTTTGTTTAGAGCAAACATAAAATCTTAAGAAACAAGTCATTTTGGGATATTAAAATAAATTCAACGGAAGGTACAAAATCAAGATTTAAAAACGGACAGACTTCCGCACTCAACGCACCCCTTTCCTGAAAGCCGCTTGTTGTGTATCATTTCATGCAAGGTCAAGAGCCGAACTACAACATCATCTTGAGGAGTCCTGTTTGGTTGATATCGCGGCAGCTCAACACGCCAGCATACCAAACATTGCACATTTCGCCTGAATAACTTTTAATATTTACATTCCATCATTTTATTCAAAAAAACACCCAATCATCGGAAATTGTGTGTCTGATATAAAAAAAAACTCGGATTGTGGTGTTTTTTGGTCGCTAAAATCAATTGCTATGGGTCTCGAGAGACAAACGTGCGAAGCAATTATTCTGGCGGGGGCCAACGTACTATGGCAAGCCATAAGAATCATAACGATTGGCCACAACGCGTTGTGAGAAAGTCACACGCGTTGCGACATTTCGGCAACGC
This sequence comes from Ophioderma brevispina, assembly GCA_023653785.1. NCBI lineage: Eukaryota > Metazoa > Echinodermata > Ophiuroidea > Amphilepidida > Ophiodermatidae > Ophioderma > Ophioderma brevispina. The sequence goes on from JAMKCH010023848.1 coordinate 2,069, forward strand.
GTTGTGGTGGCGTCAATCAATCATTAATTTATGTGACCTATTTAAAAAAATAAACCCACCAACGCGTTGCAAAGTTATCTGGCAACGCGTTGTGGAATCTAGCAACTAAGCAACGCGTTGCGGCCATTGTTATGGCTCATGGACTTCACAACGCGTGTATAGTGAATGATTAAGACCTATACAACGCGTTGTGAAATTCACACACGGGTTTGCCGGATACTTTGCAATGCGCTGCGATGCGTTGCGAGCCTTTTACAACGCGTTGCCACTTCACTATGCGTTTGGTGGTTCCACAACGCGTTGCGAGTCCACCAGCATAAGGGTCATAACTTATTGCTGCAGCACGCGTTGCTACAATTCCGCAACGGCGTTCCAAAATACTTAAAATGCCTATGGGTTCACAAGAGGAACGTGCGAATCATTTAGTTCTTGCAGGCCCACGTGTATGGCAAGCGGGGTCGGCCCATCAAAATCAGGAATTTCTGCGGATTATTTAAAAAAATAGGCCCACAACCGTGTAAAGCCTTACCACGCGTTGTGAAATCAACAAGCGTTCCGGATACTTTGCAATGCGTTGTGGGGTCATTTTTGAAATACGTCAAAAAAATTAGCATTCGGATTGGCCGACACCGCAACGCCTTGCCGAAATTTCGCACGCGTGCGACTTCTCAGAACGCGTTGGGGCAATTAAGTTATTGCCCTTATGGCTTGTGGACTACGCAACCCGTTGTGAAGGCTTGCAACGCGTTTTGAGTTTCCACAACGCTTGCTAGATCTTTGGCAACGCGTGGTGAAGCCTATTTTTGAAATAAGTCCAGAAATTCACCATTCTAATTGGTTGCCACCGAAACTGGTGAGAAATTTTGCCAACGCGTTGGTACGTTTTCACACACGCGTTGCGGCAATAATTATGGTATTATGGCTGGCAATACACGTGATTGCCTGGGAAATAAAGAGTTTCAAATCACTTCATCTAAGTTAAATATTATGAATTGAGAACTCAGAGTATGAAAAAATATGTATAAAGCAGCTCCCGTAGAGTCATGGTATAACGTTGGCTGTCTTTTGGATGGAATTGCCCCTTATGGCGACCGGTTGCACCCACGGTTGCTCTGTTAGTTATTAGTTTTTGAGTTTACTTTACAAATTTTTTACATCAAAATACAAATTAATAGAACAACAAACTCATTAAAAAATTAGATGGAAGGGATGCAATTTAAAAGGCAGATGGCCTGAAGAATCATTGCATCTTAGCAATTATACAAATACACACAAACCCACGAGACGAAGAAAGACAAAACAGACACGACACGACGAATGCGGAGCCTAAACCACATTTTTATCAATCGATCATGACTTTTTGTAGTCTAAAATGCATCTCTTTATCGGATATACGGATCAATCAAAATGGTGGAAACGAAGGATATAGGAGCTCATAAAGGAATGAAGAAAATAGCAGCTTTGAATGAATTCAAATTTTGGCATCTGTTAGTTATTAGGCAGATTATTCCATAATTTTGGCCCAGTGTAAAAAATAGTGTTATTTTATGAATATCGTATTCTGAAAATTAGTTTTGTTCCTTGTGTTATGCTTGTGAACACTTTCTAGATCAATAAAAGGCTAATCAAATGATGAGGGAAGCAAACCATTTTTATATTTGTACATAAAATACATAATTCTGATCATATATTTTCAATTTGCAACAATTTTAAAATTTAATATTTTTCAAATAATGGTGGTATGACACACATATGTAACTATTTGCCCACTATAAGTAGAGCCGTTTCTGAAATCCTTAGTTAGTTTCCTAATATATGTTTACATGCATGCCCCATAGACAAAAGTACATATGACAAGTATGGTAATATAAAAGAACAATATCGTTGATTAGAGAAGTTTTGGTAAGACATGTTTAATCGTATTCTGACGACCAATTTCTGGAACTAAATACACCAGTATCAATATGAGGTTTCCATTTTAAGTTTTAATCTATATTATGCCTAAAAAAAATTTGCGTTTGAGCTCTTCTCAGTGACAAACCATCTAAATATATTGAACTACTGTTTCCGGGGGGGAAGCATTTTTTGTCTGTGAACTAGTCCCCAAAGAACATAAGATTAGTTTTAGAAGCATTGAGAGATACCGCTTGTACATTTGAACCAATAAAAGACTTCTTGTAATCGCATTCTAGTATTATAGGCCACATTAACCTCTTATTGGACAAATACACGGTAGATCATCTTGCAAAGAGCATGAAGGAAAGTAATTTTGATGTAGAACAAATATCATTCATGTATAAAATGAAAAAGCAATGGTCCTAGTATTGAACGTGGCACACCGCATAAACCTTTTGATACGACGAAGTTACATTTTTATATGTAAATTACTGTTTCCTATTGAAAGGTAATCCGAAAAACAAGAAGGTGAGTTCCACGGAATCCATAATGATATAATTTATCCAATAAATAGTATGATCATTGTTGTCATATGCATTTGACAAGTCCATAAAAATACCAAGGGTAATTTATCATTGTCAATGGCACACTTATATTTTAACTAGATAACACGCCATATAAGTGGTTGCTATTTCTAAAGCCATATTGTTTTTGATACCAATATATTATATTTAACCAAGAAATATAACTCTGTTATTACAATGCGTTCCAGACTTTGAAAAACGTCGGTAGTACTGAACGGGTCATAGTTTCCCAAAACTCTTCAGGGCTATCTTTTTTGTAAATTGCCCCGTACAAACTGTAGCTATCTTCATTAATTAGGAAACTTTGGCCTGGTACTAAGAGAGCGATTGATTAAAATCTAAGGGGATATGCAATTATGCGCAACTACTTTTACAATGTCCGACTTATATTGTCGTGTCCTGGGCTTTTTTTACTCCTAGTTTTCTAATAATTGGAGAACTTCGTTTCTTCAGTAGGTTTAAACAAGCATGTAGCACTAAAATGAGAATTTCTCAAATATGAATTGAAGTCATGCAGTATGTTTGATAGAAGCTGCTAGAGTAGGACCTAATTGGCAAAGTAACTCGTTAAACTCATTTGCAATTTCTTTAGTTCAGTAATGTGATTTCTCATTTTTCACAAACTTGCTCGAGATTGGCTTTTTAGAGGATCGAGAAGAGAATGAAAATCTTCCAGGTATTTTCATATTATGTTTTCTTTATAAGTGCTGCCACGTGAAAATAGCTTTGCTTGCCAGAACGAAGTGCAGGTATTCAGTTTGTCGATCATATTTCGATTTTTTAACAGTATTTCTGTAGGCTTATCTAAAGATTTTTATACAACAAAGTTTTCTTCGAATGCAGTCAATAGGTGCTGAGGTTTCCAGGAGATTTAGGTTATGTTTTACAATTTTTCAATTTCTTCTTGGACAAGCATTCTCAACAGTAATTTAAACTGTTGATAAATGACCTCATATATGACATCTATATCTTCAGATACACAAACGCATTCCAATCACACAACTTAATCTACTTTTAAAAACACGTTTTTTTCTTCATTCAGTCTCTGATTTCTATATTAGGATCAAACATTTTCTTGATAGGAGATTAAGTCAGTAGAAAGGAAAGTAGGCAAATGATACTATATCAATCCACTAATATATCCAGCCTTTTGTTTAGGATGCGAGTTTGTGAAAATATTATCAATAAGAGTTGCAGAATTTGAAGTATTCTAGGGCTTTGTACGACTTGGATACAATGATAAGATGTCCATAGATCAATAAATTCATTTGTGGGAGCATGCACATCTTCATTAAGACAAATGATATTAAAATATCCCAATAATGTATATGAGTTTGTTCACTTTAGGAGAATGGAATAACACATGTTCAGTAGATGATTAAATTCAACGAACATCCTGATCCGGTGGTCTGTAGACAATACCTATCACAACATTTTTTGCTTTGGGACCTCAATATAAAAAACAATGTTTCAGGTATAAAAGGATGTTTAATATGACTAAGATCATGCCTTACTATATAATTCAAGAGTATGCATCAACAAATAGCACAAATCCTCCCCCTCCTTTATCACTACGGTCATGACGTTCCATATATAACCATCAATTTTAAAATAGTCATGGGTTTGTCTTTAAGCCCTGTTTCTGAAAGTCCGATCAATTATTCAAAATGAATATTACAAAGTATTTAAAAATTCTGTTGTGAATCAATATTTTTGTGGCACTGTATATAACATTAACATTGATAGGTTGTTACTAGTTACCAATTTACTTAGCTCATTCAGGCTATCATCCGAGATACTCAGTATTATTATTGTAATTTAACGCTATTGCTCCACTTATATTACCTATATAGTCTTTAAGAGGATCGAATGCCAAATCTTCAAACTTTGTTGTTTTGTAGGTTAGGCCTACATCGAACATGTTATACAACACAAGGCAGTATCACTTTCATTAGTGATATGATTAAAGGAAAGCATAATTTGATCAGTAACAAACTTCACCAAGGCCATAGTTGATATATTAAGATTTTACGCAATCATTGTTTGTCACATTGCTACATGTTTTTATGAAAATTTTTACACATGGTATCAGGACTAGTCTTCTTTGATGTTTCTTTTACATATAAGGCACACCGCACATAGACAAGACCATGACAAAAGGAACACCAAAAAACGGAAAATCTGTATACACAAAAAAAAAAAAGTTAAAAAGTACAAAAACAATTTTGCAAATGCAAAGTACAAGCTAGTGAAAAGGCGTACGTGGACTGGGCAGTATTTATGCCCGAGAGAGACACACCAGTCCAAAAATCAAAATCAAAGAAGCTTGGCCACCGGACCAGAGCATAATTTTTCAAAGTCGGAAGTCATGTGATGTTAAATAAAAAAAAACAATATTGAGTCTTGAATGTCTAGCTGACAATTCTGTTCATAGTCTCATAGTCACATACTTCGCTTATCTATTATGTCACATATTAACTTCATGCGCATTAATGAGCGGGCTTTAGTTAATTTAATGATCTCTTCGTGCGTTAACACTGATAAGAGCATTTGGGTTGTCATAAAATACAGCTGCTGACATGTCTATCTCGCCACATTCCACGTATAAATCGCAGCCTTACCCCCTCCTTGTACAGAATGTCCACTTGCATGCTCACCTTCTTTTTTCTCAAGATCAATGGGGCGTGAGGTCTTCAACAATGCGGTGGTATCTCATCGCCAAGCTCCGCGTTGATTTGAGCGTTCGTATGATGTCACAGTTATCTGTGAATCGCAAGAGTTTAACCAGGATATGGCGTGGAACTGGCTTCCCCTCTCTGTACGGCGGTTTCCGTTTGCCATTCTCTGTGGGCACGGTAAAACTTAGACTCCCTCTGTTGAATTTGGATGCAAACAGGTTGTCACCAGTTGACATGCAGTTCTCATCAGTTCTCCTGCATACCAATTATCCGGATGTTATTCCGGCCGGTGATGTCTCTCAAAGATTATTTACTATCAAACATCTTCTCCGTACAGGTATGTCGTCACTCGTGCAATCTTGTAAGTTCTCAACAGATGTAGATAGTTTATCTACTCGGTCATCGGTTTTCTTTGTTTTTCTCGGCAGGGCCTGGATTCTTTGCCCTGAAATTCCACAGAATGAATATTTCTGATTTGAATGTTTCGAAGTCATTTCGAAGTAGCTTGCTGAACTTGTAGTATTTAATGAGTGAATCCAACAATGCTGTTTTCAAAACCCGAAGGTGACTCATCTTACGCTTTGGGCTGGTTTCAGCACTGACAGTGGTTCAACACGGTTCTAGGGCGAACAACATCGTTGATGCAGCCAGGCTACCGCGCACTAAAGCGAGACACGCTACCGTTTGAATTTTCCCGCCTGACGGAGTCGGGTTTGAGTCTTATTTCCTGTTTCTGGTGATCATACTCGCCAAAACACAGACTAAATTGTCTCTGGATGTTGCTCAGTTTTACTAAATAAGTTTAGTTGGCCAATGTGTCACGACGACAACAGAGAATTGGAGATGTTTTTATTTCTCGGCACTACCACTCGCGTTTTTTACGGCGGCGCCATTTTTGTAATAAAAAAAAAAAAAAAAAAAAAAAATTTCAGCTCGATTATTATGAGGTTTAAAATAAAGAATTCCTTTTCTCTCGAAATTATCTTTTACTTTTGATAGAATAGAAATGATATGTGTCAATTTCTCTCATCATCCCTAGTACCGAAGCAATTTTGTACGGAGCTGGTGTGGGAAACTGGGGAAATTAGCTGGCCTTTCCTAGGTATTGTGGCGATGTACATGTCTTTAGGGGACAGTTCGATATTCCGACTGTCATTGACTCCAAAAGGTTTTTTCCTCGCACGGTCATTACTCTTCCGACACCTGTTTTTCTATGGAAGCTCATAATCCCGAAGGTTTTTGTTCCGAAGGGGCGTGTCCGAAAGTTCATTAGCCGAAAGGTCGTTTTCCTCTCTTCTCGAAATAAGCATCATACTCCGAAGGTTTTATCTCCGATCGATCATTTCTTCTCACGAGGTCATGTCCGAAAGATTTTTATTCCGAAGGTCTTTATTCCGAAAATGAAATAAGGGTAATTAATCCGAAAGTTATTGATCCGAAAGGTTTTTACTACCGAACGGTCAATATTCCGAAAGGTCGTTTCTCCGAATTTTCGAAATATCGACCTTCGGGAACAACAACCTTTCGGAGGAAAACCTATTTTTTTATTTCTAGGTTTTTCCTTTCCTTCTTTCTCCTCATTCCTGTGAATCCTAGGGCTAAATGGTGGTTTGGTTTTGGCTGTTACGTGCGAAAACGTTCCCCAATATTAACTTTCAATATGAAAACACGTTTTAGGTCTCACTAAACGGCTTGATATCTACTGCGGCAAAACTCAAACAGGTTTGGGGTGAAGGCCATTCTAATCAATACTTAAATCGTTATAACACTTAATCGGGTTATTCCCCTTTAACTTTAAAATGATGTCTAAACTTCGTAAAACCGTAAATGACCTCTCGAGTAAAATCCTATGAAATAATAAATTAGTTTTTTAATTTTTGATTAGTTTTTTGTTTTTTGGATTAAAAAAAAGGTCCTCTCGATATTCCGAAAATTCAGAGAGAACGACCTTTCGGAGTAATGACTTTTTCGGAGTAAAATACCTATGAATAAAAAAATAGGTTTTTTACTCCGAAAGGTGTTTTTATTCCGAAAGGTCGATATTCCGAAATTCCGGAGAACCGACCTTTCGGAGTAATGAACCTTGTCGGAGTAATAGCCGATGAACTAAAAAAAAAATAGGTTTTTAACTCGAAAGGTTTGGTTGTTTATTAGAAAGGTCGATTTCCGAAAATCAGAGAAACGACCGTTCGGAGTATGACCCTTCAGAATAAAAAAACCTTCGGAGGCATGACCCCTTATAGATTTCGGAATAATGACCTTTCGGGACCAATTGCCGTTCGGATTAATTGACCCATAGGAGAAATGAGTCTTTCGGACGAAAAAAAAACAATCAGAGTAAATACCCTTCGGAATAAAAGACCTGTCGGAGTAATAATCTTTCGGAACAAAAACCGTGCGGATAAATTACCAGTCGGGGACATCGACCTGCACACGTATGTAGATGGTTACATTATGGAAAAATTAAACGTACCAACCTCACAATAGTATTTGACATTTAAATAAACTTACTAAAATTCAAGAGTCTACCAACCGGAAAAAATCTGTGGACTAGGGGCGAGGAAAGGTTACGCCCGGGGGTTAAATGTGAAAAGAGTCTGACTGTTTGTAAAAAAACACCACCACATGTTCATCACGTTCATACGTGGTTTGGCCCTACTGCGGGTTGTAGTTTGAAAGCTTTTTGACTAACATGTTTTTTTTAATGTTCTTGTTGTGATGTGATGTGGAAATAAAAATAAATATGAATATGAAAGAGTTGTAAGGCACAAATAACTTCAAAGTCACAATGGGCTAAAATGATTAAGACAAAGTCAGCTTCCTTATGGGTAAACAGAACGATTTTAATTTAAACGTCCGCCGGTGACGTTAAATTCAGCTGAAGACGACGAAAATGGCGTTGAACACAAGAACACGCACGCCGTATGAATGTTTCCCACGCTATGCACACTTTTGATAGGTCTATAAACCTTTGTGGTTTTTATCATGAATCCAAAAAATAGTCATGTAATATTTACACATTTTTGATTAAAGTTATGGAAAACTTAAAAGTTGCATACAAATTACGGATGTCTCATCCTCATTCAATGTCCCATTATTTTGGGGTTATGTTATTTTATGACATGTAAAATTATCTGTTATTTCCAATGGCCTATTAGACTATCATTTTTGAGAGCAAATGAAGACATTTCATATTTTGTGATGAAAATGTGGCCAGTGCCGCTTTAAAGGCAACTCAGAGATTTCCTGAGGAGGGCGCCCTCAATTTCCAAAATAAATCGTGTTTTTGGCATTGTACATTAAGCTGTCCATCCATAGATAATAAGCATGTTGTGAAATTGCGAAGTTAAACAATTCTTTATACAGAAAATCACAACTTGGTTATAAAATTCCGGATACGGAATTTTTGTTATAGGGCTGTCTACTCATGTGAGTAATACTACAAATAAATGTTTAATGCATCCAAACGAAAGATCCGATTCATTTCAAATTTAGGAATTGTGCATTTTAGGTTGCTATATTTAGTTCTAGGGACTATTTTATTATTACCCAAAAAAATAATATTTGAAATTCGAGTTCAGATTTTAGGTAAGCCTATAAAATAGCGGATCCACAGTGCGAATGTGCACATTTAATTTTATCACCGTGCTTTGATAAAGTGGAGTTTAGTATACATTAATCCAGATTTATGGCCAGGAAGTGTTCTAAACATTTAGTCTGGGCCTCGCCCTGAGAATTTAACCAAAATTTCGTGACCAAGCATGGCACCCGTGTGAGTTACTTGTTGTGTGACAGGTATATGAACGCTAAAGAGGAATACCCAGTGGTGCATTATTTTTTTTTGGGGGGGGGGGAGCAGCCTTACTTGGTATTAAATTGGCCAAGAATTGTTCAACCCAGACCCATAGAAGGAATCGGCTATAGTCTAGTCGAAGAGTAAAAACTAGGTAGAGCATAGGATAGGCTAGTCTAGGCCTAGACGGTAAACTAGGACATAGCCACTCTCTTATCTATTCAACGTGATCAAGGCCCATACCAAATAGCCGAAACATTGGTTTTTAATTAAAACAAAACACCACTATGTACGTAGTGGTAGACAAAAACTACACACACTGTACCAGCTTATTTTTCTAGCTAGGGATGTTACTGTTATACTAAGTCTAGCCTAGCCAAAAAAGCTGGGCAAGGCCAATAAAAATAATCCCGTGCTGACCTCGTTCAGTGGCTCATATACATGAAGAGATTGAAATATTGTGAGTGTAAACCAATCACACCGGCATGGCCTGATTGAAATTTTGACTGTCAGGATAAATCTCCCAGACTGAGTTAAGTCTATATGAAAAGATTCCTAGCTAGGACTAGGTTGAGTCTAAGTCAAACTACAAGGAAACGCGATGTTCCAGCCATGTCCAGTATTCCAGGCAGTAACCATATTACACGTTTGGTAGTCTATCATGTCTATTGACTCATGGTATTGGAAGTACTCACCGTCACCGAGTTATCACATACGTTGGAATTGAATCAGCTACAAAATCATAAAAAAGTAAGTTCGTCACTACTGCAGTAGCTATTTTCATGATGTTATTATAGGCAAAATTTGCAAGCATGGAAGGGGCGTTGAAACTCGCCGTACAATCTGCACGTGTGCGGTGAAGCAACGCGTGTAAGCATGACAGTAGGTTGCCGGAAATAACGCGCATCACACCAAACTCGTGTTCGCGTGCATGTCCCACTCATCATGATGAGACTTTGACATGATGGGTTGTCATATGATATGACAATATGTGGTTCAATTGTGAAGTTGTATTTTTCAACATTTTTTGCCTAAGCTGCACAATTATATTGTCATGATTGTTACCACTGTGTCGCTTTATCCTGCTTTGTTCCCTACAATTAAGATAAATCTTGAAACGAAAAAAAGCTAAAAAAATCGTATTTGGAGCAGGTATGAAAATTATTTTTTAGATTGAGTGAGAAAAAACAAAATATAAATTTATGATTGCGCTTTATTCAGTTTATTGATAAGTACGACATAATCCTAGTGCTTACACTATAGCCGTCCCATTAGCGGTAGTTCACTTATGTCATCATCTCGCTCTATGTAGCTTTTCTTTTTTCAAGATCAAGCCCTTGATTTTTTCTCTAAACTCTTTTACCAACATCACGTTGGGCCAAAGAGCTATACACAATGACGTCATATATTGTCTGTGGCGAGTTGTAAAACCCACTGCGCATGGAATCGTAAACACATCAAGTCTAGATTTGTGAGCTTCCTACAATTCGAAATGTGTAAATTATTTAAAAAAAAAAAAAAAAAAAAAAAAAAAATTTTTTAAAAACTATCCGCACACACATTATCTAGGTTTATATTTTAAAAAAGTACATAAAAAGGAAATTTGCGAGAAAACAACATAACAACAGAATTGAGAATTATTGTTGAATATCGGACTATAAATGAAAATTCAATAAACAAATTTTAAAGATGGCGCGCCCTGTTCGGTAACCGTCGATTAATAAAATCCGTAGAGTTCATGGGTAAGAAACGAAAAAGCGGGGATCAAATGGGGTCGGTATTTTCACACCTGTCAGCTATAGATTTACATAGCTACGTACGCGTTTGGCTATAAGAGCTTCGCTTCGAGCTCGCGTATAATTCGAAATAGCCAGCTAGAAACTGACGATAGTCATCTAAAATTAAGAATTCCCAAAGTTTGAGATGAATCGATTTGTTTTTAAGACAGTAAACATTTATGTAGAGTATTACAGTGCCATAGGATACTGGTGAGAATAAACATTCCGGATCCGGAAAAATTATGACAAAGCATGTGGATTTATATATGAAGACTTCGACTGAGCTTAGCTATTCACACAGTGATTAGTATAGGACAAGCATTATGGAATGCAAAAAAACATGATGTGTTTGAAAATTGAGGGCGCCCTCAGGCAATCTCGAGTCAGCCTTTAACTTGTTATTTGGTTCATTTCCATGAGGGGCTAATAGGGCTTCCGGAAATGTCACATTTATATGCGTGTGTTCTTGAGTTATGGGTTGTGGTAGGGAGAGAATGAAATTAAAGTCTTGATACGGTTATATGATATGATGTTGTTTATGTCAATTACAAATAGTTGTGCAAATACGGTAATTGTCTACAAGAAACAGGCAGTGAAAGATTTACTTTGAACCATCATGTCAGTCATTACCATTTCCATCGCAGGCCATTCCATCATTCTAACCACTCCCAAATAAATTGAAGACAAAAAATCGGAGAGCATCACTTTTAATGTAATGATTGAAATTGTTTTATTTATTATACGTATTTTAAAAATAAGGTATTTACTTGCTGGTAAAAATCAGACCAACCCTTTTTTTTGTAACTTTTGAGATATATCTAGCAACAGTCAGTTTATCAACGGAAGTGGCCTAACGTGGACAAAATTGCGGCAGAAATTGATTTCTTCTGATTTCTTCTTGTACAATGTCATTAGAACATATCAAAAAAGTAGAAAATGTAGGAAGGGGAATGCCTTAACTCATCGGTCAAGGTTATTAGGAGCGTAACAACTTCAAAGTCATCTGACAAACTAAAACTTTTGATAAAATGTGATCAGGATTACATAAATGTATAGTTTGCCATACTGCGTGAGTCCTGTTATGGAGTTAGAGAAGAAAATAAGGAAGAGGTCAAATATGCTAATTGTGCACTAAACTTACTTGCTTTGTCATCCCAATACATTATAAAAAGAATAGTTTACACTATGTCTGAAGCTTCGTTAGTACGGTAACAAGGTAATTTTATGACATGCCATTGTTTCTAATGACTTGACATTAAATTTTACCCTACACTCTTAAACAGAAGATTCGTACAGATCACAAAACGAACTTTTGTTGGGACTGAGGAACAAGCTGATATATTAGTTCTTGAAACATATGCGACGGGGTGTTACATAGTGACGGATGTATAAACATAAATACAAATTTTTGTTATGAAACAATCGCATTTGAAAAATCGCGAACGCATAGAGAATCCGTACACATCCCCGCATACGATTCAAACAATCAACCCCCCGATCTAACATACGAAATTAGTAACAAATGGAAATTGATTTTAGAATTTGAATGAATTATTACTTAATACTTTTGGCAAAAGTTAACCATCTTATCCGTCACACCAAAAAATCTAAATTCGGAGATTGATGTTCATGACATAGTGACGGATGTTGAATTTTTCGTTACACTTAAGCGTTATCAGATCGTAATCATGGAATACAACAATCGCGCCACTTTCGACATCCGTCAAACCAACGTCGTCATCGCGAATCTGGCCTCTCAATGTAGTTTATTACATAATGACGGAGTGCATGGATTTCCCAGATTAACGCTTCAAACGGTTCACTATACATATAAATTCAAGTTAATAGTACTATTTATAAATCAATGATTATAGTGTGCTTGTGTCAGTTATTAAATTAAAAGAATTATTGTTTACAAACAAAGGATTTGAAAAAGCCCGCCGGTGAAATCCCGTATAAACTCTGACAGAGGGCTACAACAATCCGTCCCTATGTAATACAGGAAGCTTGTTATGTAACAACGTCAAAATACCCAAATACTAATTAACATGTTAAATGAATGAAGTACTTGCCAGGTTCGTCACTTGGAATGTTTGATATTTGGTATTAGTACCCTTTCCCTTAATTTCGTAAAAACGATATAAATTCAATTCCGTCACTATGTAATACACCCGACGATGTATTTTGAAACTTTGGACCTTGTAGTTCGTATGAAAGACAATGGGATGTTTGACCTTTACCCTATTTTCTTTTTCCTAAATCACACACCAGAGGATATGGCAAACTGACATTAATTTGAATCCTTGGTATTGAAAACACAAACATGACATACTTTTCAAGTTCATTTAAACGCATTTGACTTGTTACCCCCATGTATAACTTCCCTGTTTACAGATGTTCCCCCCCTATATTCGTACTTCTTTTTAATGTTTTTTAAAAAAAAAAAAAAAAAAAAAAAAAAAACATACATTTTCTGTTTCAATTTTGTCCAGGCCCAAATCCCAATTTATAAGACTATGCGATAATGTTGTAAGCATGTGCGGAAACATTTCTTTGGCTTTAAATGGAAACCCGCACCTTTAAAAACACTTGCAAACTACGATATTCTTATTTTTACCTCACCCTCCTTCCCTACTGCCATCAAAACAACGAGGAACTCAAGACACAATTCTGTTACCTTGATCTATCAATTAACGTCATAGGAAGAGTTAGTTTGCACTCACATGTAAGTGTTCAAGGTTTTCTTTTAAAGACCTGCAGCATCCATAGGCATCAAAACAAATGTCATCGGACTCACGACAACATTGTTTGTTCTGAAGACTTCAGTTAAATCTTAGGCCCGTATTCCAAAAACGTGTTTAGCGCGATTTTAAACTAAACGAACGTTTATAGGCTATGTGAGTTAAACAACGTATCGCTTAAGTTCGTGTAGCACCTTAAACGGTACGGAAAGTCATGATACACTTTGAGAGCTCAACCATTAAAAAACAATAGGGCCTTTATACACTCGAGTTAGATTCGTTAATAACAACGATATTACTTGTGTTTTAAAGGGACATAAACAACTCTAATTTTAGTGTAAATATGTGATAATATTTGAAAACGATTCTATCTTGATGTTATTACAATAAAGTACATTAGATAATTAGAAGGACAAAAAATGATTATTAGGGAACTGTGGGTGCATCATGTTGACAATAATCTCGCGGCCATAGATGACGTTCGGCCATCTCGCAGCCACTGCTACGTCACGTCTATAGTTTGTCCCGTGATGATTGCAAAACAGAGAGTTTTTACTTTTGAGCATCATAACATGTTCTATAGGTTATGCCCCTAGAGGTACTATGTATATTACCTCTATGGTATGCCCTTTGAATCGATGCACCTCTGCAGTGATATATTCACAAAAAAGAAAAAAATATTCACAGATTAACTCAATACATAACGAGTAGGGGCCTTATTACTTCGGATGCCAACGATTTTACCACGGTTTTTTATCCCATAGAAATAGAGCAATGAAGTTCCAACCTGTCCACAGCACCGTTCAGCAGGCGCCAGATTTAAGCTCAAAATAGTGGTCTTCCAAGGTACGCATTGAAGTTTCACTGTTTTACGCAGGGAATTCCAATGATGTATAGCATGTGGCATTGAATGACTAAGAGCGTTTCGGCTGATATTTAGTCTAGTGGGGGACTGTAGTGAACAGATCACATGTGAGTGTGCAAATGTGGATAAAACTGTGAATTGGTTTACACAAGACTTTATGCATTGATAATCAAAAAATTGATGGAAGCATTGCCACACCCCTTTCATGGCCCCCGAGCTTGGAGGTCCCCCCCCCCCCCCAAGTTTACACAAGGGGTGGTGGTAAAAATTAAACTGTTCCGATGGTTGAAAAGCACACCATGATGTTTGGCTGGTTACAAGGGTTCCAAAAAAGGTATAGTTTGTACGACCTGTGCTTATAGTTTTGAATTAGGGGGTGTTAGTTTAAAAACTGTAAAAAATGGTGTGGGATGAAAAGTCAATTTTGTTTGTACAGGGTCAAAATTCAAAAGTTGTTCCAATATTCTGTGATAAACACCGTGGTTCAAGTTGTTGGTTCTGCTCATAGAATAAAATATATGACTAGTTTGGACTATCTTAAGTGCTGGGTTATTAACCAAAATGGCGAACTTAAAGTCAACACTTGGCAGCTATTGGATTCTATGACCTGTGAACATATTTTTTGGGATCAAACGTGCAACCTACAGCATAACAGAAGTAGAGAGAAGTAGAGAGCTAAAAGAAGTAGAGAGAAGTAGAGAACCGTCTTGTGGTCTCCCCTGTTAAACTGCGAAGCGAAGCAAGTTAAAACTGCGAGGCGAAGCAGCGAACCAATCTCTACAACCCCAAACACTGTTTTCCTTTAACATCTTTTAAGATACCAATCTCATGAATAGACATCAGCGGGGGCAACGCAGGCCCTTTTCTAAGGGATGCCTTGACTATATCGTCATTGAATGTGGAGGGTTTTTCCAGTGCAAAAAGTACCATCATTGCTGCTTGTGTAACAATCTCAATTGCGATGTCCTATGTATGCAGGGAAACCCCACAGAGGAATCAATAACCCGACCAACAACCGGAATGGTCCTTGCCACCGAGAGACCACAACGACAATACGGAAGTGCCCATATTGTTGTGAGCACAGGCACCCGAAGTAGAAGCAACCTCAATGTATGATGATAAACAATCGAAGTCCTCACCATTGAGCGTAGCTCTGTCATAGTTACATCAGTTTACAAACCTCCAACAGTAGATTCGAGCACTCTAACTCAACCCTGGGAATTCCACCACATACGTCTTCATTGGAGACCTTAAACAGACATAGTACCCAATGGGGTACAATGAAACTAACAAAGACGGACAAGCTGTCGAAGAATGGTTAGACAGTGAACATCTACGTCTCCTTAACGACTCTAAGCTGCCGCATCATTTCAAAGTGCCCGTTGAAAGAGGTTACAACTGATCTAGTGTGTTAGTAAAAACATCTCTAACCTTTGTAGCAAGATTTTTCGGATCCTGTTCCACAAACTCAACGAACAAGCGGATCCCAAGGTCAACGCGCCTGCCAGTAAGACACAAACAAGGCCTTTTTAAGCGCCCGCGTGAATACAGGAACCGCAGACTGGAAGGATTCATGATTGACCTGGACAAGAACGTGAGAAGATGACTCCCTCAAAAAACCCCAATAACTATGACAAATTGCCAACTAGTGACACAAGACTCACGGAGGGATATTACCCAGCGGTTGTTTGTAGGACGGAATAAATACAAGGCCTTTCCAAGGATTGTGCTAGAGAATATCAAGAGTATATAAACATGTTAAGTGATCCCTTTTCAGCTGAAACAACGCTAAAGGTGAGGAAGTTTTGGAAAGGATCTCCCAGGAAAAAGATCAAAACATGGCACACTTTAATTGAATCCACCGTATGACCCATAACAAGCAAATGAAAGCATGGGTTCTACCATCCGAAAGCTCCGATAGGATCCAACAGAACCTCCACAGACGCCAAACCGTCACACCCAACCAGTTGCCCACCACTGCTCTTAAATGGCAAGTGCAGAAGAAACCAAGAGTCCCCCAAACTAGACCACAAGCGGTATATGGTGACCCTGGTTGTTTCACTCGCACCTTCAACATGGACGAATGGAATGGTATGCAAACTCAACCAGGAAAAAGAGTAGGCCTTGACAAACATCTTACTGAGCAACCTAAAAAATCTTGGCCAGTAGCAAAGGAATGGCTTCTTGAGCTCTACCATTGTGCCTTATTTTCCCACAGGGTCCAAAGTCTGGAGGAAAGACACATGTTATGCAACTCTAAAGCATGGGAAAGATCCATCCAACCCAAGAGTACAGAACCATATTAAGCCTAGCCATACTCAAGCTCTTTGACGCCTCTGCTCCATCGTATTGCACCTGTGATAGACGAACACCTCAGACAGACAGCAGGTTTCCGGCCAGGCAAATAAAAAACAAGCCAGCTACTCACCTAACTCAACACATGAGGATGGTTTCGAGAGGTAGGTATGGTAAACGGAGATGTGTTCGTCGACCTATCAACAGCATACGACACTGTTAACACAGATGCCTACTCCATTAGATCCTGGGAATATTACCAAGGACATCCGCTTGACTGAGTTAATCCGAGGAGCTGGCAAAACAGGAGGTCTTTGTTCAGCTAGGAGCGAAGAAGAGCCGATGAGTAGGCTCAAGAATGGTCTACCCAAGGGAGTGGGCTTGCACCTCTCCGGTTCAAAATATCTACCAACGACCAACCTAGAAGTTCAGGAACCTGTCGTTTATTGATGCAGACGATCGGCAATTAGCGCACAAGCTGCCGACTTCACAGTTGTCAAAGAAGACTCTCCAAAGCTTTGGATGAACTCACTCCTTATTAGAGGAAACCACCTCGTGCAAATCCATCTAAGACAAAGGGTGTGGCTTTCCATCTACGCAACAGTTGAAACCAAACGTCCAGCTTAAAGTTACCTGGTATGGAACCCCTGGAAGCACTGTTAATAACCCTGTCTACCTAGGATTACCTTTGGACCGCACTCTTTCTCTCTTATAAGACCCACATCGAGAAGAAGCACGAGAGTAAAGTACTGTTCACGCAATAACATCTTGACAAACTCACCTGGCACAAGATGGGGTGCCTTCGCCCCCACATACCCTAAGATCGACCCCACTTGCCCTGTGCTACTCTGTGCAGAGTATGCCTGCATGTTGGGAAAGATCAACCCATGCCAAGAAGTTGATCAGCATAAAATGCCTCCTGCCGGCTTATCAAGGATGCCCTCAGTCCAACACCAACGGAAAAACTTGTACATCCTAGAAGGACGTGCTCCAAACAGACATCCGTAGTAGCGTAGCGAGCATGGCTTGCAAGAGCGTTAAGCTGTCAAGTATCTAATGTTGAAGCACCCTATGTCGGACAGATACTGATGCCAAACCGTCTTCTTAATCCAGAGAGAGTTTCAAGAAAGTCCAACCTCTTGAAACCATCTCTAAGGCGGTGAAGAGAGTCCCTGTGGAAGAAAGACGTGCCATCAACCAATTAACATCTATCGTATTGAACCTGGGAGCATCTTCCACCTGGAGCTGACTCTCATGGGCTGAAAGGGCGTGCCTCAATCGATTGAAAAGACCAGACCTGGCGATCTAGGTTCCTTGCAGAAGTGTGGCTATTAAAGCACATCAGGATACTACCTGTGGTTGTGAACAGCACCACAGGACAATGGAACACCTCTGGGTCTGCCATGTGGAGCAATGCCACAAACAAGGACCTTGCGGAATCAGTGAAGCCGCAGACCGTTGTTTGCCGTCTCTGGCTGGGATCCCATATTTTGAGAACCACAGTGTATGGAACCCGATAAGAAGAAGAAGAAGAAGAAGCATAACAGATGAAGGCAAACTATTCTCATTCAATCCCTAGCGCTAGGGGAAACAATTTGCACCACATATTACCTGAATCAAAGCACTTTTAACTTTTGACCCATGACACACCAAAATTGACTTTCACCAGTTTTACATGTTTTTAACCCATAACTCCCCGAAATATAAGCCTAGATACTGTAAACTAACTCTTTTGGAATCCTTATAACCAGACAAACATTCATGAGTTGTACTTTTCAATATAAGCGGAACATTTTAAAAGTTGACCCCTGTATAACCTTGAAACACAATCTGGGGGCCATTAAGGGGGTTGGTAAAGTTGTCCCATCAATTTAGGATTATCAATGCCTTAAAGTACTGTGTGCAAAAAATTCACAATTTTATCCGGAAGGCACACTCTTTCACTACAGTCCCGTGCGAGTCCCGCTTTTCAAAAACTTAGAATACATTGACATTTGTGATGAGACACACTATATAATCCGCTCTGAACGGCTTAACATTCCATCAAACACCTGTGATTATTTGTTGCAAACATTGCCGTCCCATATCCCAGCGGAGAACAATAAGAACAAGCGTAGCGTCGTTGATGATCTCCTTAAGCCTGACATTGCAGTAAGTTAACACTCTTGGGTACTGGTATTTAAACTTATGCGGATATTTGGAATACAAAGTGACAAATGCAAAAAATCACCTTTAATTCATACTACAGTTTTAGAACAAGAGTTCTTATTGACTCCTTGACCCAGAAATACTCCTTGACAACAAAAATCATCTTCCTATGGTTATATAATAAGAAATTACACGCGTTCTTGACGAGATTGTCGGCCATCTTGAGAAAATGCAAGGTATATAAATTTCCATGACTCAGACAATTCTGGCAATTGTATATGGAACCTATGACCCAGACAACTACATCCAGACATAAGCAACCAAGTAGGCTATTACCTTTTAAAAGGGCGGCCATTTTGCAAAATGCTGGTCTTATGCAAATTTGCATCACTTTTTTTTTGTCATCAAGTGTTTTCAGAATGAACACACAACCCAATGATCAATTTTAGATGATTGCAATATGTTATTATTCCGGCACTGGTTGGTAGAAATCTAAGGCCCTGTTTCACTGATGGAGCACTATCAGTGACCAAGGATTGTGATATCCAGCAAACCTTAAATAAAAATATTACAAGGGGCCCGGTATGCGGAAAAAGCCATGGTTATAGCCAGGTGCTTATCACCTCCACGATCGGGTTGATAACAAACTACCCGTAAATTTCACAATAACGAACCAGTGTCATTATGATATAGGTCGTTGACCTAAGTTTTAATTCGTCTGGAAGCGCGGTAAATTGGAATATTAAATGAAGTTATTAGTACCGGATGCCGACCACCTTTAATTAGAAACTATACTATAGTTATTTTTTTATGGATTTGGCTTCCTTAGACCATCATTATAAAGAAAATCAAAAATGTGACAGTCAATCAGCATTGAGCAATGTTAGATATTCGTAAAAAAACAAAATGGCCGCCAAAAAACCAAAATGCAATATTTTAGCGAAATATTACCAAGAAGGTGTGTTTTCTCGTAGCAGAGGAAAAATATGCTCTATGGTCGTAGTGGATCATTAAAAGGAACCCCAAGCTATGTTCAAAGATTTAAATATGGCGGTTAAATATCAAAATTGTGACCAAAAAAAAAACAAAAATGTCCGCCAACAAACCGCATTTTTGTGAAATATACCAACAAGGTTGGTTATGCCGTAGTATAAGCTGGCAAATGATAGCGTGTTATGAATGGCACGTACAGGGACTCCACCTGTCAATGACTTATATCCTATTCACAGATATATTAATATATTCAAGATGGCGACAAATAACATGGCTGCCAAGGGAACCGAAGCATCACGTTTTAAATTTAACCGCTTTCTTTTGCCAGTGACAGCTCTGAACAAATAAATTACTTCAAAGTTGGCAAATGTGCAATACTTATAGATTATTTGTGTTTTCTTTAATGGGTGCTACAAAGCTGGCCCTACCCAAAAATAGCAAACGTTGGTGAAATATTACTGGTAAGTTTGGGTTTTTCTCAGTGCTGCAGTTCTCTGTTTGGCTAGGGTTTATTTTGGTGTGAGTTACTTAAATTAGAATCATTCCCGACTAGGGTTCATTTGTGATTGTGTTATGTTGATGTGTTATTTCCTTCTAATGTGTTCTAACCAATGCTTCCTTTTGTATGGTCCTTTCATGTGACCTTTTCTGAACCAGTTTTTTGGTATAGTCCTCTTTAATGAGGGCCCTTACCCCATGTGTGTAATACGAAAATCACTCGGTGAAAATCATCTAGCACAAGTATTTTGGCACTGTTCATATCAAAATTTGTCATGACAACAATCAGTTTTTCGCTTATTGTTTGTAATTGAAAATGCACTTCAAACAAATATATGATTTCTTTAAACCCACAAGATCCCATGTATCAGGCATGTGCCATCTTTAAGTGATAAGTGTGTTGAAGAGCTCCGTGATTGGTTGGAGGAAAATATGCTCAAAACTAAATTGAGTCCAAACTGAATTTTTATTGCATCATCACCGCACAATATGCTCGAATTGCCGACGCAAAGAAGATTCAGATTGTGACAGTAGATGGATAGTTCCTTCCATCCTACTATCAAGACTTAGGTGTTGTTCGCTTTGATTCGGCTATGACCATGTCCTGAGCCTGTTAGTCCCGCTTTTTAAAAACTTAGAATACAATGACATTTTGTGAGACACACTATATAATCCGCTGAACGGCTAACATTCCATCACACACCTGTTTTATTTGTTGCCAACATTGCGGCTCCCATCATCCCAGCGAGAACAATAAGACAAGCGTAGCGTGATGATCTCCTTTAAGCCTGACATTGCAGTAAGTTAACACTCTTGGGTACTTGTATTTAAAATATCGGGCTATCTTGGAATAAAAGTGACAAATGCAAAAAATCACCTTTACATTCATCCTACAGTTTTTAGAATAGTCTTATTGAACTCCTTGACCCAGAAAACACTCATTTTGACAACAAAATCATCTTCCTAGGTTATATAATAAGAAATACACGGTTTCTTTGACGAGATGTCGGCCATCTTGAGAAAATAGCCGTGTATATAAAATTTCCATGACTCGGACAATTCTGGCAATTGTATATGGAACCTCTTGTCCCAGACAACATACATTCCGACACTAAGTCACCATAGTAGTGCAATTACCTTTAAAATGGCGGCCATTTTGCAAAATGCTGGTTTATGCAAATTGCCATCACTTTTATTTTTGTCATCAAGTGTTTTCATGAACTACACAACCCAATGATCAATTTTAGCTATGATTACAAATGTTATTATTCCGGCCCTGGTTGGTAGAAATCTAAGGCCCTTTTTCACCTGATGGAGCACTATCAGTGACCAATGGATGTGTAGACTTCAGCAAACCATTAACTAAAAATATTACAATGGGCCCGGTATACGGAGCCATTGTTATAGCGAGGTGTTATCACCTCCACGATTTCTAACCAGTTTACATTATGATATAGGTCGTTGACCCTAAGTTTTCTTCTGAAAGCGCGGTAAATTGAATATAAATGAAGTTATAGTTCGGATGCCGACCACTTTACTTAGAAAATATTACTATAGTTAGTTTTTTTTTTTGTGGATTTGGCTTCCTTAGACCATCCATTATAAGAAATCAACTGCTGACAGTCCATCAGCATTGAACAATTTTAGATATTCGTAAAAAACAAAATGGCCGCCAAAATGCCATATTTTAGCGAAATATTACCAAGAAGGTTGTGTTTTTCTTAGTAAAGCAGAGGAAAAATATTATCTTATGATATTAGTGGGATCATAAAAAGACACAAGCTATGTTCAAAGATTTAAATATGGCGGTTAAATATCAAAATTGTGACCAAAAAAACAAAATGGCCGCCAAAATACCGCATTTTTGTGAAATATCACCAACAAGGTTTGTTATGCCGTAGTATAAGCCTGGCAAATGATAGCGTGTTATGAATGGCACTTAACAGGGAACAATCCATGTCAATGAATTATATTTTATTCACAGAATATAATATATTTCAAGATGGCGACCAAAAACATGGCTGCCAAGGCACCGAAGCATCACGTTTTAAATTTAACCGATTTTCTTTTTCTCAGTGACGGCTGAACAAATAATTACTTCAAAGTTGGCAAATGTGCAATACTTATAGATTATTTGTTTTCTTTAAATGGGTGATAAAAAGTGGCTACCAAAATAGCAAACTTTGTGAAATATTACTGGTAAGTTTTTGTTTTTGTTTTTCTCAGTATATGCTTTCTCAGTCTTTTGGCTAGGGTTTCTTTTTGGTGCGAGTACTTAAATTAGAATCATTCTCTGACTAGGGTTTCATTTTGATTTGTGTTCTTTGATGTGTTCTTTCATCCAATGTGTTTCTTAACCAAGGTTTCCTTTTGGTATGAGTCCTTTCATGAGACCTTTTCCTGACCAGGTTTTTTTTGGTATAAGTCCTTTAATGAGGAGCCCTCCCCCATTTGTGTCATACGAAAATCACTCGGTGAAAATCATCTAGTCACCAAGTATAATTTGGCACTGTTCATATCAATTGTCATGACAACCAATCAGTTTTTCGCTGTAAAATGACTTCAAACCAAATATATGATTTCTTTAACCCAAAGATCCCATGTGATGCAGCATGTGCCATCTTTAAGCTGACTAAGTACGTGTTGAAGAGCTCCGTGATTGGTTGGAGGAAAATATGCTCAAACTAAATGAGTCCAAAACTGAATTTTTTATTGCATCATCACCGCACAATATGACTCGAATTGCCGACGCAAAGATTCAGATTGGTGAAGTAGAGATAGTTCCTTCATCCACTATCAAGAACTTAGGTGTTCGCTTTGATTCGGCTATGACCATGTCTGAACATGTTACATCTGTTTGTAAATCAGTCAACTTTATGTTATGGAACTTGTCGAGAATACGTAGATACATCACTGAGGACGCATGCTCAAATGCCATGCGAGCTCTTGTACTCTCCAAGTTAGATTATGCCAATGCTCTTCTGTCTTGTTGTAGGAAAAAAAGATCTCATCAGACTCCAGCGCCTTCAGAACAGAGCCGGCCGTATTATTTTCCAAGTTCCACGTAAACACCCTGCTTCACAATTATTGGACTCTCTACACTGGCTACCAATTGACAAACGCATCCAATTCAAGGTTCTCTTATATATTTACAAGACACTGAACGGTCTCGCACCGGTTTATCTTGAAGAATGCGTAAGCATGCATAAATTATCTCGAGGAGGACTTCGCTCATCACAAGATTGGAGCAGACTCACTATTCCAAGATCTTATAAACACATTGGTGAGGGATCCTTCAGTGTCTTCGGATCAAGAATCTGGAACAACTTACCACTATCCATAAGATCATCTCCATCCGTTGATATCTTCAAACGCACTCTAAAAACATACCTGTTCTAATGTTTATTGCTGTTATTATTTACCTGTTTATGTTTTTGTGTTTTCTTTTTTCCATGTAAAGCGCAATGATCACGTCTGGGATTGCGCTGATCGCGTTGTTATATATAACCATCATTTTGTACCCATTTTTCTATCTAATTGTTAGAAACCTATTGTCAAACAATGTTAGTGGATTTATAGATACCCCATAACCTTTTCATCGTATTTATAGTAAGTTGACCTGTTTGCTGGGCCATATCAAAACAAAGCAAATTCCCGTCAAAACTGCCAGTAATTCCATTAAAAAATTCATCTCATTTATGGTTCAATTGACATTAACTTGGTCATTTTTATTGAGAATATAATATGTTTGGCTTATATCCCTTAAATCCGTGGCCATTTGCCACTTTTCACGGAGCGGACCCCTGCCTTGTGTTTACAGGGAAAGTGCCACTAGATCTAACAACACAAATACCGCTACCTCCTTTTTTTGCGGTATCGTCACGTTGCTAGTCATTTACCTCAAGGGACTTAAGGGACATACAAACAAAAATACAATCCCATGCAATCATTTAATGTACTTTTGAAGGCAATATGCTTGTTATGTGGATAATATCAGTAAGATTAGCATCCGGGGTCACTCCCACTTTGGAGGTGAGGCGTATGTAAGGCTGTTTAGACCCCCATTTTCAGCATCGTTGTCACCCACAGACCTCATATTTTTTAAACTTTCATCCAAAGACCCCAGAAATTTTCAATATTTAACCAACGGTCAACCCAAAGAATGCCCGGCAGTTGACGGAATAAATGAACCTGATGGCTGACTTTAGATGGGAGTCATGAGATCGTACGGATTGCCATAGATGAGGGTCTGAATGTAACCTACTTTTAATGCATCATTGGTAAAGTAGTTCAAGAAGCTCCCTGTATAGAACATGCGGTTTGAAGATATTAGTTGTCTCCACTGCCTTCAGTGTTTCAGTGGCTACTTGATCAATCGCATGATGACAGTGACCAGCAAATCGTGCTCGGCATTGGGCAACAGAGGATGAAGTGATGTCTCCATATATCTGTGCTTTGGTATTGTGATCACACCATGATATGTTTTGTACTCGCATAAGAAACTTGCTTGAACTGGAGATAGCAGATTACCAAAAGTGGTGTAGTTTATTGCAGGCAATCCAAGCTTGTCCTTTGTGTGACAGGAAGTATTTTTCCTTGCTGTCGGCATAAAAAGGACCCTAGGTACTCAGGGGCGGATCCAGGATTTGAAAATCGTCAAAATTGCCGGGGGGCTGATTTTGCAAGATTTTGCAGAATTACCGGGAGGCGCGCGCCCCTCCGCCTCCTCCCTAGATCCGCGCCTGGTACTTGAAGTCCTCTTTGAGTTGGGTACCGTCTGCAGTGCAGGTTGATAACTCTTCATTGACGGTGATATTCCCCCGGGGATATTCCGTCTTCTTGCCATTTAGATGTAGGCATTTAGATGCATCATTCTCAAGTGATGTTAGTAGATCTTGTACACCACATGTCAGATCGGCTGTTAGAGCTAGATCATCTGCGTAGTCAAGGGCTGTGAGATGCTGACTTTGGTGACGTCTAGACTAGAACGTCTTTGTGTATATCTATTGTTGTGTTATGTTTTTTGAAACAATGTCACCTTGAATTTTGCTTTCCTTAAAGAGCTTTTTTCTTCACGCAACTCGTCATTACTAGATAGTCTTTTGTATAGTTGTTGTTATCATTGACTATCTAGTTATGATAATCAGGACTATGTTCAGGCCCTTCGGCATGGGGTGGACCCCCCCCCCCCAGTGATCCTCAAGAAGAAAGAAAAAGAGAGGAAAACAGAAAGAGAAGAAGGGAGAGAGAATGAGAAGAGAAAAGAAAGAGAAAAGAAGGGGAAGAAAGAAACAAAACGAGAACGGCGTCAGAAGCATAAGATTGAACTACATACTTCCAAATATAACAAATATAAAATGGCTTCCCCTGAAGCCAACTAGTTTTGTTTGAAGTTTAGTCCACGTTTTTGTTCCCCTCGTTTTTTTTTAATTGATTACTATTTACCCCTCAAAAAGTGGCCATCTTGAAGGTTCTGAATAGCTCAAATGCAAAGAGCTTCTGGGAGATTAGCACCCTGGACCCCATGGAGGGGCTCTACTCCTGCACCACACCCATTAAAGCCATTGGCGCTCGTTTATGGTATTCCCCTTCGACCGTACAAGCTTTATACGCCCGTCTAAGTGAGCAAATAGAAACCAATGTCCGTTTCTTTGACATGATACTCTTTACCCCTCAAAAGGTGTGTGAAAGGCTCAAATCCAAGAGCTTCCCGGGGCTCCGCCACCAGCAAGCATTCCAGTAAACGGCCCGTAACGGACCATACGGCTGCCATCAGGGGCCAGCATGGCAAACGGTAGGGCCTGTTAAGGTTTTTCTGCACAGCGGCATTAGATTGGGCCAATATAGGCTTGCCATTACCGGGCCAGAATCGGCCCAGTACCATGGGCCAATTCATTTGAATCTGCACCTGTTAGTGGGCCTTTAGTGGGCCCTTACCTGCCGTTATTGGGCCAGTGTGAAATTACTGACTCGCACCGTCTCGCACAATTACTTTGTGTCATATTCCTTTACACAAACACACCTAATTTGGGCGTACTTTTGGTAAAAGGGAGAGTGAGTAGTTGTCACCTCCAGCACATGTTTTGAACTTTTGTCAAGTTCGCATCCCAGCGGAGCTACCGGCACACTGCCATGTCATGCGGATGCCTCTCATATGAAGGCTATATATAGCTTTGGTAGGCCTATATATGCTAGGCTAGCCTAGCCAACATGTACAAATGACTTAGTCTGAACAATGGCAGCCGAATGTCCAATCATGCACTGACTCAACTAATGCAATTAGCCTTGGCCCTTGAAAGCCAAGCCCTTTTACTATTTATTTTAAAAAACCCCTTTGTATCACCTCATCAATGGCTCAACATCCGTTCACGTCGATTGAAAAAACAGAGTAAACACACTATTTATATAAGTAATGTTGTTTGAACTGATTGGAACAATCTACTGCGTGTGTGCGTAAGGTCGCAGCTGCTGGAGACAGTGCATTAACATCACGATGTAAAATAGGTACGCATACGCCGTGTATGGTCGCACAAGCCGGTACTTGGCGTACGCTTACATATTTCAAACGATTATTGTTTATCGGCAACTATAAGCTAGCACATGACGACACCGAGTTTCACGGGCATGACGGGGGGCCAATGGGGAGGAGAATTTTAGTATTGTGCCACAAGTCTACAGTCTGAACGTACGGAATAAACTGCCTGTTGAAGATTGGTGGCAGACATTACTGATTCATCCCCTTACGAAATTCTATAGGCCTAGGTAAGTGTTTATTATTACTTACTTTTTTCAACAGCTCTATGCTGACTTGCTGAGATTCTTTTTTCGCTGAAGTTGCTGAGAAAAGTTGATCCAGCCGATAAGTCGTACATGTTGTACGCCATCGCAATGTGGTAGAATATACTGAGGAAATCCAGTGCACCACTTACAAGCGGTATGCCGTAACTCGGAAATTGGCGCGGAAGCACTGCGCGGGCTTCTCGGCTAGAAAACGGCAGCCGCACGTATACCAGTACTGATCGATAACCGGGCGGAGAACCGTCAGCCGTATCATTTATTTGCTGAAGTAAACCGTTTGGAACGTCCATTACTGGGCCATTACCGTAATGTTTGCTGGGGCCCCCTGGATTCCCAGCGGGGGCTCTGCCCCTAAGGCGGGCCCCCGGACCCTACCCGTTTATAGTTTCTCTGTGGTGTGGCAGTTTTGGTTTTCTTAGAAGCGATCAACAAGAAAACTACTCAATTTTAATGTCTGTAAGTGGGCCCCGACCCGCATGCCGTTTATAGTTGCTTTTTTATTCGCTCACTACGTTTCCAGGGACTCTTACTGCAGCACTAAAATTTTTCAGGTTTACCCCCCCCCCCCGACAAAATGTCTAGCGATTGCCCCTAACTATGTTGCTCCGGTCTTTCAATTCTAGTCCATACATTTATTCTAATTATTCTAGCCTCTGTCAGTGTGGTTTCCTTTGTTCGTCGTCCATACACATGGCTTTGTGAATACTGACTGTGGCCTGTCGCATAATCAAGACCTTGCCCGTGTCGCTGTGGGTTTTACAACACACCCAGATCCTCGCAGCTGACGAATCAGTTGTATCCCCATAGGTTCTTAGTATGGAAACGACTGGGTTGTCGTGCTCTTCTATCTCTGTTTACAATAATACCCGTTTGAATTTCTACTCAAAGTATTCTCCAAAGTTTTCTGAATTGTGTAATCTAGTTGTTTTCACATTCTAATTTAGCTATTGTTTGTATCTGTCGTTTTAATAAAGTATAATTGCTTTGCTCCTTTTTCTCCTTGTTGTGAAGCGCCTCTAGGGCTCTGCATTAACGATATATCAGAGTTTACTTTTATTACATCTTTTCCATCAGCCGTCAAATCTAATGACAGTCTCTCCGTACTTTGAAGCACCTTTACATGGGCCCCTTGTTAAACCTGGTTTTACATTTGTCCCCTTGTGGTGTTACATTTATGAGTGACGCCAATCTTGGAAAAAACAATTGAATGTAAAATAAAAGAAAATCTTAAATTGAGACCTCCAGGTCCACTAGAAACTACCTTTTGTATAGATGTGTGGCATAACAAACACATATTTGTAGTACCAATAGTCATTTTTTTTAAAACTTATCATTTTCATTTATAAAAGTGGGTATTTTGGCGGCCATTTTTTCCGCTACATATCTCAAACCGCTCAATGCTGAAGACCTGATCACAGTTTTATGGTTCTACAACTAGATGGTCTAAAGGACAAATATGTGGGGATAAAAAAACTATAGTTACATTTCTAAGTTGGAGCAAAAATTAGGAACTGGCGCCCGAAACTTAAGCAATAAGTTAAGGATTTTAATTCTGCAAAAAGTTTATTCTGGAATGATGTTTCTTTGTCTTTCTTCTCCTTGGCGAAGACATTATATACTACTTTCCCCGCTGAACAGGTCCGATTTTTGAATTTCTTTAGCTCCATTGTTTGCTGAAGTCTAGTGTATCGACACTTGGTCACTGAATATTGGGGAAGATAAATTGAAGTGCATTTTTATGCATTTTTCAAGAAATGTTACAGTTTTTAGTTGCGGCACAGACGGGTTCTGATTTTTAAATAATTTATTATGAATTTACACTTGGGTTGCCTCCCCTCCCCTGATAGGGACTACAACGAAACAAACAGCATAAAGACAGGTCCCATAGTCTATTTAAATTATACCTTCAGTGTTAAGGTACTTGAGTGCACGACGCCCCGTCCGAGATCGATATGTAAATCTTTTCATTACATTTACCAAAAAAATAAACATCTTCTATCTCCTGTTGTAATAACAAGTCCAGGCCTTGCTTGCGACCGGTGGGAAAGGAGAATATGGCCGGCAGAACCATAGTTCCGGCTCCATAACGTACCAACGGAATAAAGCTGAATAATGCTAACGAGAAATGTCTTAAAAGAGATAAAAAGTGATTTGATTTTGCTCTATATTTCATGTAAAACAAGGCTGATTTTCGTATTGCTCTTATACGAAATTAGAATTTCACAATGTTTGTATTTTTTTCAGCTTCTTTCCTTTCAGAGGGGGATATCTTTGATAGATAGCTTTACATCAGACGGGCAAAAGCAGGTGCTTTTGATTTTTTTAAGGACAAACCTTATATGTAAAATCTCTCGTTTTGCACCTTTAATCTGTGAAGTAGTTTTTTGGAATATAATCACCGCAGATGTGCGTCGATTCAAGGCATACAAACCTATTATACTTGTTAGATACTCAAAGTAAAATTTATTGTTTGTTTTTGACCCACATGGGACAACTAAATAGACATGACGAGCAATGGCACGAGAGGGCCGAAACGGTCACTATGGCGTGAGATTATTGGTAAATGGATGCGCCACAGTTTCCCGATTTTCATTGTCTTCTAATTAGGCTAATTAATTTAATTGTAATATCATTAATAATTTGAATATCGTTTTTCAACATAATTGATCACATATTTAACTAAAAAAAATAGCGTGTATGTCCCTGTAATGCGGCAAAGTGGTAAAATATATTACCCAGATGCTTGATAATAAATACAACCCAGAATCCCTCGGCAACTCCTTCCTTAGAACTTCCTAGGCTCTTTATGCCCCCTATGAACGAAAACCCAAACATTGACTACCAATAGGTGTGGCCAGTACCATGACCATTTAATGTTCGAAATTCGGGTCAATTAACTATTGACTATCTGAAACAAACAAGTGGTTTTTCTATCTATTAAAATATACAGGCCTAATATCAAAATTCCCATGCATTTCCAGATATATGTTTTGGGTGGATAGTCAAGGTCACATTTTGGGTGTCACATTGGTAGTCCCTGAATAAACATTCAGAGAGAATCTGTCAAATGGTATGTTGTTTTTTCAATACTAATCCGCTCCACAGTCCCATTATCCACAAAGAGACTGAGCTCCAGTTCACAATGTTTTTTGAACATTTGATAAAGAGACTATTTTAGTGCTGCTTGAATTTATATCTCATATTGAGGTTAGTGGGTTTGGTAACTTTACTTTGTCAATTTATTTAATTGTTTTTTCTGTTTTTGCAGCTGCCTTTGTTGCCTTTTTACTGTTATTATTCACATTCTCTTGAAAAATTGGCGGGGGGTTGGGACAAATTTCCAGAGGGAAATGTTGTTTTGGCAGAATTTTTCTTATTTTACCCCCTTTTTACATTTTGAGATAAAAAATGAATTGGCAAAGTAATTATCTGATATAACATAGTAACAAGGTAATGTCAAATTTTGTGGCAAATTGCCCTAAAACTATATCGGGAACCATGTAAACTTCAAATTGAAGGGGTCCTCTTTAGGAAAATTACCAGGGAGGGATTGGTTTCATTATAAGGAAAATTGTGAGATGTTAAACGTATATAAATGGTATTTCAAGCTCTAATATAGGTGGCAAATTGCACCTTAACAAATTTAGGACCATGTAAACTTCAAATTGAAGGGATCCTCTTTTAGGAAAATTACCAGGGAGGGATTGGTCAATGTTTTCAATCTCACACAGGGTTTTAAATTTTGTGTAGGCCTTAATGGAAAATGATGTTAGATCTTTGAATGAATGAATTAGCTTTGGTATAATATTTTGAGTTGTTTGGTGTATGGAATGATAATAAATATTGCATTCCTGACAGAATGTCACTTCACCAGAATATTTGGTTCTGCCTATCTTTGATTTGGTGATGATAACTGTAATTTTGATATGACTAACATGTATTATTAGGTCAAATTGCAAACAAAATCGGCTTAAAGGTGCAACGAGAGATTTTGAGACATCCATGTAAGGTGTCATATGTGGTGATTTCATATAGGTTACACACTCAAATTATTTCTTACCTTGTATTTTCGTACAGTATTGTCTTAAAAGTGAAAACAAAGGTGATTTTATATGCTTATATTTCAATAGAAAACATAGGCTGAATTTCGTATTTGCTCCTATACAAAAATATAAATTTCACAATTTTTGTACCAAAGAAACAGTTCTCAGCTTAATCCTTACAGATGGTGATGTTTTTGATATAAAGCTTTACACCAGTGCCAAAATCAGAATTTTCATATTTTTTCGGGACACCTGTTTTTGAAATCTCTCCTTGCACCTTTAATTGATGATTAGGTTCTGGCCATATCAAAGGAACATTAGATACGAATATTTCATTTTTTTGGTTAAAAATGGCAAAAAATGTGATTTTTCCTCAAATGTGTACCTTAAATAATTCCTAAACTCACAAATTTTGATATCAGCGTGTAGATATTTTAATTCTCTTTCAGGTGACATAAATTACATTCCAGTTGAAGATTGCAATCAAAACTTACGGCTAAAATCGGTTCGTTAGTCAAATCGGCGGCCATTTTGAACGCCATCTTGGATTTCTATTTTTGCAATCGTTAAAAATAATCCAACATCAGTTTTCTGATGCCCAAGATGTTCCCCTACTTGAATCTAGTCACCAAACATTTCAGTTTCAAGATCATTGGCTCCCTAACTATTATTCAAGAAAGTCCAACTACACACACGTGGAACTTAAAAGTGCTCTGCATTGATAGTATCTTTGACATGTAGTATTTTAAACACCTACACCCTATAGCATTCTTTAAATGACTCTGGTTAACATCAATATGGCATACCAGACTTAACTGAGTTGTCCCAAGACAATAGAGTAGCTACTGTTTTCACATTTCATAAAATATTCAATATTGATTACATGGCCTTAAATTTTAAAAAGTTTGTATACTTATTTTTGTGTACCCTGTATTACCATCAGAGCTCATCAAAACATATTATAATTATATATTTTATCGAAGCTTATGGTGCACCCTGTAATAATATGTACTTGGTTTGAAGATTCTTTACCACAGGAGAAATACAATTAAAGGAAATATGTCATGATTCTGAATATTTGGAAAATTTGGTATGGATGGAAAGCTTAAATAACGTAGATTACATATAAATCAAAATAAGTTGAAAATTGTCCACATTTGTTGAGTATTTTGCCCTTTTAATTTTCCGCCCAATAGCTTACTCAAAAACGATTCCGACAAATCCACATCGCAGGCTAATGGTGACGTCAAAGTGATGACCATCCATAATTGACGTCGTTGTGACCATCATATCGCAGTGTTGCCACTTAATAATAATTAAAACACAACGAAATGAAACAAAATATGTCATTCTGTAACTTATTTTTTCTAATTTTATTATTACTTCATTAATCCATCAATATTACAGTGTCAGCAATAACAATTCGAGTCAACACGATGTTTTGGTCATCACTTTGACGTCACGAGGAGAGCAAAATTGAGCGCTTTTGATCAACGAAAAATCCGCCCGTTTTCTTCGTATGTCAAAAAAGCAAAAATTAAAATGCCTCTATTTTGTTAATTTTACATCAATTTGTATTATTTTTTTCGGGAATTCGTGATGTATGTACATATATTTTATGAATGTAAGTCAAACTGAGCTTGACAAAAATCTTGACATATTTCCTTTAAGTATAATGTGATGAACAAAATCTGATGTTTTTCATAATATCACCCTATATACTTTAGTGACCACCCACCCTGTATACCATCATGAAACTAGTATAGATGATTCTTTGAACCATAAGCTTTCCAAATATATGTGGTTTTTACTGGGTGTCAGATGTGTAGTTTTAAACTATATAGTAAATAAGTGAAAGGGAGGGCAAATCACAAAAATTGGGGTTTGTAACGCAAAGGTGTCCCACCATAAGACACATGACCAAATACAAAATCCCTTCTTTTATAACAAATACGCACTTTTGAGCATTACCATTCGCAGGTATAGTTTGCTAGACAATTACCAGCATTACTGTGCAAAAATTTCAAATTTTGAAAATTGGGAGCGCTCTTCAAAAAGATATGCTAGTATTGCTTTAATTACTGCAACACCTAATTGAAAACTGCTGATTTTGTCCTTTTCTGTCACGTTTTCAGTTGCAAAAATAATTTATAAGAATTCCACAGACTTACCCTTCATTCTTAGCTACTCCTGCAAATTCCAAATATGTTGACTCTTTCAGGTGGATCACTGATAGTGTATTTAAAGCGGCACTGGCACATTTTCACAAAATATGAAATTTCTTCAATTTCTTCGCAAATGATAGTCTAGGCCATTGAAAGGATAGAGATATATTTTATACATGAAATAACATACCCCAAAACAGATATAGGATATTAATAAGAGGCTAAAAACATCCAGGAAATGTGTAGGCCATAACTTTAATCAACAAATGTGTCTATTACATGTTGGCAATGGGATCAAAGGAAAAGTTGTTCATTTTGATTACATACTTCGCAGAAGTAAACCATTTTCCCACTATAAATAATAATAAATATTATAGTCACCATTTATTGGGTATGGCACATTTTCACATTGCACATTTTCATGAAAATTAATAAAATGCCATCTCAATTTCTTTTCTGAATATCAGTGATCAAGGGATTTACTGGATATCAACAGTGCTATTATTTGCTCAAGTCAATGCAGCGTGATGTACATCAACTGGTCACTAATATTTAGGAAAAGAAATTGTGATGACATTTTATTCATTTTCAATCAAATGTGCAACTTTTGCACTTGACATAGCCCATAGTATTGAAAGGTATAATTAGACAATAATAACTGCGCAGAAATCAGTTACTTCGCCGATATGCGTAACCAATGTCTTTATGCAAGCATCTTTCTCTCTTTGATCCCATGGAGTAATGGATATCATAGATCCGTACTCATTGATATTAAAACTAACAAAGGTCACCAGTCAAACAGCATGCATGCTCCATTTCCACACCTATCAATGAATAGTCTTTGTAACAACCCGCAACAATGGCAAAGTGCTGTTTGTTGACATGATTTATCATGAATTTCCAATGCACAGAACCACTTTTTCTTTCATTTTTATGAAAGTGAGCAAGACAATTTGGATTTAGTACTCACTACTAAATGTGATTTTCTTATTGTTTCCACTCATATTTACCATTTCTGAAAGAATAACGGTATGTAAACAAACCAAGTTGGGCCATGTGAACATGTGTGTAGACCGATTTTCAATAGACTGTTTTCCATGGGTGAATATAGCAACTAATGGATTCAATCCATGGAACAATGAATGGATGGTGCATGAATGTACAAGCGTCTGTGAGTTGCTGTGATGTCACTTGTACAGATTGGATTTCTTATATGTGTGTAACTGATCACATATGGTTGTTATACAAGTTACGCTGAATTTATACTTGATTGTTTGCGATTGCGATGCATGCCATTGCTGTTGCTAAGGAGGAAAGATTTGCATACGTTCCTATCCACTATGATTCTTCAAGCTTTACAGAATAAGACACCTATTGGAGGGGGACATAAGGAACTCTTGCCAATAAGGGCAAATAAATTCGGCCTTACTCCCTGTCCCTGGAGTGAGAATTTACCCTGCACGAGTGAAATGTGACTGCATGTTCTTGGTTGCTGACTGGATCAGTAACACCATGTGAATTCTTAATTCCTCACTTTCTCGACTCATGAACTGTGTATCAGACTGAAGAAAATACCAGTAGCCTTCATATCATGAAAAACCCGCGAAACTGGAAAAATAAAGGCTTTTTATTCATAATCCACTGATTTCCCGAGATTTTTTACTTAAAAATTGATTATCTTCCCTCTCATACCAAATATACGAATATACGTTGGTTCAGCGAGCAGAAAAAATGCAATTCATCAGGCAAATATCCCTAAATGTCCGTCTTTGCCCATTGACTTACGTGAAGGCCCCGGGGGGGGGGGACTTGTATTTCAAGGTGGATATCATATGCTCGTGTATGGCCTTCCACTTTGCAAGAAAAAAACCTAATCACGTAGTTTGGTTGATTTTGCTACTCTAAACGAGTACTTTGGGTTTGATTTTGCTATCCTAAACAAGTAATTTGCATGACAGTTTAAAAATACACCCTAAACAAGTATTTTGGTATAAAATGTGCTACCCTAAACACGCACGTTCATAAAAATGTGCCTTTAACCATACACTAAACATCGGCCTATATGGCCCTGATAAAGGAAATATTTATCACATGATTTCTTGAAGTTTTCGTATTTTATATCAATTTGTGCATTATCTTGGGCCTAATAAGTTTACAACTTAAATCCATTACATTTAAATTTCAAGTCTTTTTAAAGTTGTCCTTATTTCTTTGGAATTAATGAGTCTTGTCGGACGTCGTAATTATTGACAGTTTTTTTCAGCAAATTCAGCCATTTCTTTGAACTAAAACCCGCACTGAATATTCACGAACTTGTTTTGATTGACATAAATTAGAGACAGACCCTAATTCCGTTTCTGCGCACATTATACTTGTAACGATCAGTCACAAAAAGAAATGCAACTCCTAATTATAAAGGCTTTATGTGTTGGAGGAGACGACAACGACGACGAATCTACCATGTGAAATCAGGGGAAAAGCGGGAACAAAACACACTATTTTCCAGCATTTTTAATGTGATTTTTTACAAGTAATCAAAATATCACACCCTAAACACGTATTTTTCGACGTGAAAAGCATACTCTAATTTTGATTTTTTGATGATTTTGATACCCTAAACAATGTACGCGCGTGGTCTCAAAAAACGACCCTAATTACGCGTTTCTGTACACGAGCATGATATCCACCTTGGAATACAAGTGGCCCCCGGGGTGAAGGCCGCAACCTCTAAATTCCAAATTTAGTATCGAACATCATTTGTCCTCCCCCCCTGCACTTTATTTAACTTAAATGCGAGCGCCACCATGCTTGGAAATTAAATATTGTGTCACGTGCGAGGCGTCGGGCAAGGCGAGTTGCAGGTGTTTATTTTTAGTGGGTAAAATGTGAATGCTGCTTTATACGTTACAGATTCAACGGATACTTAAAAAAAACATTTTAAAATAATGATTATGTCATGGAACAGGTATGGCATATTTCGAAGGATCGCATTTCTAGTGTTATGTGCATGTACATGTCTAGTGGTATTGCATATGATGCCAACAACAGGAAGGGCGCTGAGCGATATTCAGAAGATCCCGCCTGCAAAAGGTATGTAAATTAGTCAACCAGAGTTTGTAATTTCCTTGAAATAGATTTGCACTGTGAATTCCGAAATCTTGCAGTTTGATTTAGATTTTGTTATTTTCTTTTATTTTCTACATAAATGCCTTTCGCACCTACTCTGTATCATGTGCTTTATTTCTATAACGGAATAAAGCACGCGATAATAGGGTAATTCCATGTTACTCGCGTTATATTTTGAAAAAAGTGGCGTATTCAATGTCATTCAATGTATAAATACTACTGACCAAGGTTCTGGCAGATTCATATTCTCTACATATATACTTATAGA
Organism: Ophioderma brevispina; assembly: GCA_023653785.1. NCBI lineage: Eukaryota > Metazoa > Echinodermata > Ophiuroidea > Amphilepidida > Ophiodermatidae > Ophioderma > Ophioderma brevispina. The sequence continues at coordinate 38,738 of JAMKCH010023848.1, forward strand.
CCCATTGTATCAAATCACAAAAACATTCAATTTGTGAGTATACTAATGTGATATTTATTAGCAAAATTTTGACCGTGACTCGCGTTACATTAAAAGACAACCTGATTTAGGCTTTTACAATCCAGCGTTCATCCTAAACTGAGTACAGAAGTTAACAACTCTAGATAATTACCATGTATTAAAACTATACTACAGAAGCAAGATTTAAATACAATCGAAGCAACAATTTCTTAGATCACCCATTTAGTGTGTGACTCGAGTTACCGTTTTTCGTCGTGACTGTTACACTTTAGGACACTGTATTGTCTCATCATTTTTCTCAACTTTGAATAATAATCAGGTGAATGAAACGTTTTCAGTAAATAATTCAACCTGCCGATCAATCATCTTCTTAGCGTATCCACAAATCTTTTGGTAGTGGCTTGTGGTGGCATCAGGATTAAAAAAAAAAAAAAAAAAAAAAAAAAAAAAAAAAAAAAAAAAAAAAAAAAAAAAAAAAAAAAAAAAATTGGTCCTTTATCATTTTTCACTTGGATTTTATCATTTTAATTTTTTACTATAGGCCGCCCTGTTCGAAGCAAGATGCTCCTACCTAATCTAGATCGTTAGGTGTAAAATGGGCCGGGCGACACGTTTTTGTGTCGAATCCCATAGCATTATTATTTATGTGCTGTGATACTCACAACCTAGCTTACCGTGACCACAATCTTCTTAGCTTTAATTTGAGGTGTTGATGTTGGTCGCAGAATCACTTGGTCATTGAAAAATTGACGATTAAAAAGTGAAAATCGCCCCAGTCAAACTTAATTTCTCGCGGCCGTCGGCCATTTTATTTTGTACCACACTGGTGACCGGCCTGTCCCCAGAAATTACGCGGTATGGCAATCATTCCTTTGTTGTGCGACCACCCGTGTGCCGACTTCCCTCCCTCGGAACTGCCGAATACCCCGGAGCATGTGGCAGATGAGAAGGGAAGTGGAAAATACGTGCTGTTTATGTGTAGACACGTGTTTATGCATTGTCGTGATTTTACATGGACCAATTCAACTCATTCAAATCAGGTTTTTGGCATTTAGGAACAAGCATGTCTGTAATAGTAACAAGATACGATCTTGTAACGCCAAAGCACCCACATAGACCCCATGAAGACCCCCTTGCTAAATGTTCGTTTAGCAAGGTTAGCCGAATTCCAGGAAACAATGTATACCAATTGATATACATATGGCTCCCATTTTAAAGGGTCCCCTAGGCCGGGTTGCAACACACGGGTTAGGTTTAGGGTTATAGGGCCTATATACCTAGGGTCGATTAGGTGGGATTAGTTTAGGGTTTGGGGTTATTAGGGTCCGATGAGACCTATGATTTCTACTTCACAAAGAATAAGGGGTTATGTTGATTTGTATTGATGTTTTTTCTGATGGGGGGGGGATGTTAAATTTATTATTCAGTAACCAAGCACCTATCTGCATAGGCGTAAGTCAGATGATGTTAGGTGTGTGTGGGATGGCCGCCGGGATGTCCGATGGGTGTATGGGTCTATGCAATAGGGCCTAAACTTTACACATTGCGGGTTTATGCACTTTTCCAAACAACATCTTTTCAATTTACTCCTTTTCAAATATGAACGGGCCCTAAAATTATCAGTTTAAAAAGTAATCTATCCGGTCGTATGAGCTGATCAACTGAACACTCTTTTCGTGTCATCCTGTGTCCGCATAGCCAATTGACAAAATACTTGTTACATCCAACACCGCACGCTGTAATAAGGTTCTCTCTGTGCCGAACTAACTGGGATAACCCATTGTTTCGGCAAGTTACCCTGCCGTTCGGCAGGGTCATCACGTGTGCCCTCATTTTCTGCACGACATAATTACCGAAACACCGGGCGTTTTCGGCAATACCCCTGCCTACGGCAGGGCATCTGCGAAAGACCTGGCGTTCCGGCATAGCCCGGTATTTCGGCGCAGCACCTTATAATTCAAGCGGCCTATGTAAAAGAAACAATGATAAAATGCGAAGGCCAGATTCATTATCATGCATGACACATCGTGCTACGTGTACCCATGATACGGACGCTCCTAACATGGCCCGTTTGAGACGGAAGGCGACTTGGGAACGTCCATGTGGTTACCCCCTACACTCGTATTCGACGCTGACTGCGATGTACATGTGCAGTTGTGACTCTCTGTACACTGGAAGCCGACGGTTTACGGTCCCCTTCCGAAGTACGGGGATGCTTTTCATGATTATTTTGGCCCCAGTGCAAGTGAACCAGGGAGTAGAGCGGTATTCTGTATCTAATCAATAGCTCCCGTATACAGATGAAATCCAGAATTGCGTCACCCGAGTAAATCCCCACAAGTGACCCCACCGGATTCGAACCCGGGATATTTGGTAAATTTGCGCCACGGTAGCACGTTAACCGCTAGTATACGCTCTCCATAATCCGATCTCTTCCGAATCAGATAAGTAAAACAAGTTTGTTTAAAACAAATGTGTCCATGCGGGGTACTATAATCTGAGACGATCCTAACCAGTGCTAACAGAGATTCGAAGCAAGTAACTAATGGATTGGTTTGCAGCGTGCAGCGTCGGGTACGGTATTATTATTGTTAATTTCAACGATTCCCTCGACTGTAATCAGAAGCAGTAATCGTTATTCACTACATTTCAATGTATAACCCCAAATTTGAATTGGCGGGCTATTTTGAAATCAATGATGCTCACACTTGCGTGTGTATTTGTCAAAACGCCTTGAACACCGTTTAGTACTCAATGACTTTTGCATATAAGCAATGGCATAACTAAAATGACCCCACTTTTGACACTCCTTGTCGGCTATAGGTAGAATTTGCTCAAATTTCAAATGTATTAATGACATTCTTGGATATCTTCAAAATGTACTGATTTGATTACAATGTAATATTGTTCTTCTCTGTTAATATCACAAGATGAAACAAATTTGGACCAGTTTATTTCTCAAACTCATAGTTTTTTAACAGAATAGGTTCTAATTGGACCATTTTTAATTTGAATTTTGACTTATGTCTTCGAGATACAGTTATTGATGACATGGTCAAACCCATAAAGTGTTA
>JAMKCH010023849.1:0-19978 GCA_023653785.1 Ophioderma brevispina
GAAAATTCCACTGTGTGAAAATACTGACTAGTAGTATAATGTAGTTCTGACAGTAAATAAAGGCCTTTGGCAATCCATTTTACTATACATGTACATCCCTGTATTTGAACATTGAAGAGAGTATGCCGTTGTATATTGACATTCAAACAAGTCTGGGATCGGGTGTATTTTTAGCTTTTGGGCATTTTAATAATAGAGATGCTAGGAAGCAAAAGAGCACAGTAGATATGTTAAGGGGATTTCATACATAACTGGGAATTTTAGTGAACAAATGGACTAATCAGTGACTTCTAAATACTAACATCCCCTGGCTAAAAGGACATCGCCGGATAAGGAATGAAAGAGGCCCTCTATAATTCATTATAGTATATTTAATTCAGCCCCATTTTGAGTGGTGTTTTACAATTACTTATCATGTATGAAAGGTGTTTTATATTTCATCAAAATACAACTGTATCGAAAAAAAATGAGAAAAGTCTGAGAAACTTCAGGGGATGCTCTCTGGAAACAAAGAAAGGTTCGAGAGCATGCTACCTTACAATGACCATTATGACTCAAATGAAGAAACAGGGAGATTGTTGGCAATAGATGCCGTTGTTATAGAGCTTGTAAATGAGGCCTAGATAGAAATTTTGTCCTTCTAAGCTACCAAACGAGGCTAATGAGGGCAGCAAAAAAACCCAAAACCTATTGTAGGGCAATGAGTCCAAAGATTTGGATTACGTCATCGTCTCATGCACCACCAAGAAAACTCTTTATGCAACACAATGACCGCAATCTTTTGGCCCATGGCAGCGCTTGATATCATAGAAAAGTCAAACTCACAATCACACTAATAAAATCCCAATTCACGTGGGCCGCAGTTTCATAGCTTTCATTCCACCGTATATTGAGCAAATACACCCACTGCATTTTAGTATTATTTATGATAACCCAGAAGCTGCATGGTCAGCGGTTATGAACATTGGGTCCATCCAGCAATGAACGAGCCCTTGGTAGGGATTAGATTGCCCTTACTGTAGGTGGATGGCAGGTATAATGTTTAATAGGGGTTGTTGTTTTTGGCAATGCCATTTAGTGTTCAGGCCCCCAAAAAAAACAAAATGCAAAAATGGGGTTATCTTTCCCCCCCAGAACCACAATACCATTAACATGAGGTGCTAATTAATATAACACACACCCTTGCAAAGCGGCATTTTGGTTTCTTGGGGGGGGAAAAGGGTTCAAATTGGAAATTTCCATTACCCATGAAGCCTCTGTATTATATTTTAAATAAAAGACACTTTTTGAGAAGTTATTGTGAAGTTGATTTGTTTGAAACTAGAAAAGGAAACTTGAGCATGTCGCTTTAATAGTGGGGAAAGGTTTCAAATTTCAATCCGTTCTATGAAAACTATAGAGGGCGTCCTTTCAGTCTGATCCGCGATTGTCTAGATATAAGGAAAAATAATTTAGTATTTGAAATTATTTTCCATGTCCAGTAATGTCAGAGATAGCCATCTTGTGCATTATTGAAATAGCTTGCCCTGAGCTGTCTATAAACATATTGTGGGAGGAGCGGTGCAATACTGTAAAAGTGATATGTTCGCGCGTGTAATTTTCGCGTTTCAGCCATTTTTTTGAAATTTTGGTTGTTTTTAATTTGCTCTTTTCAGCTATCTTCATTAGAACCTACACCACAAAATAAACATTTTCGCTGGTTTTTAATGTCACGCTAGCTCAGAAGCACGCGGAAAAAGCGCGAAAAATTAATGTGTGATCGCGAAAATGTCCACTTTTACAGTATTGTAAAAGTGGATAATATGAGAAAAGAAAGATAATGATAGAGATGATCGGCAGTAAAATGAGTCATTAACACATCCGTCTGTGACAGATAAGGCTCCCCCCCCAAAAAATTGTTTGATGTCCCTCACCCCCGACCGACCCTATTTTTGGACATCAGGAAAAAGTTTTTTTTTCACTTGTACTGTGCAAAGAATACCGACCCTAATTTTGAAAAAAATTCCTAAAAGTTTTTTTTTTTAAATCAATTTTAATTTCTTGAAATGTAAAAAAGATGATGTTTAAACAGTCTCTTAGCATGTTATTGGGTTTCATTAATGTACACATCTGCATTTTTGAGTAAGAGTCAACTTGATTTTAGTGTTTGATTAACTTTTATAATTTAATTACAAACAAAACATGTTTCCATACAGTTGTATTGACATTAAAAAAAAAAAAGAAAAAAAAGTTTTTTTGACCGACCGACCCAACTCTTAAAAGTCATCTATGGACAATAAACAATTTTTTTTGTTGGCCTAATTGATGATTGTTATTACAGCTATTGGTTAAGTCAGAATTCCATATCACCTTGGAGCAACTATTAGCTACACTAATTATGGGTCAATGTCCTCCAATAGCAAGCAACAACATAAAATAAATATTATATGACTCTTATTGGTGGCTTCATTTAATATTCAGCATTTAAAGCATATTAATATATATTTACCTTTTCATCTACCGTTTTTTTATATTTGTCGGCAATCATTAAAAGAACCCCTTAGTTGGAAATTTGTTGTTAGTCATAAATAATTAGAGAGTGTGCAAATAACTTCAAGCGCTTATTCATAACCAGTTCTAGATATCGCTTAGGAAATCCATTCAGTTAATGATCACAAAGAAAAATAGTGTCAGATTTGATGGTGGATCCCATTATATGCATATATATTACCTTTAGAGGCCAGTATGCTGTAGTTTAAATGTGCTCTTTGCACAAATAAAATGAGCAGTACCTCTGTATGAAAGCGGCTTCCTAGAAGTATTATACCTTGGTGATGGACCCGAACCAAATTTTAGGTATGTGACCACTCCTTGCATGCAGTTCAGCTAGTTTGCTGAGCCTTCTACCTTGCGTGATCAGTAGCATGTTTATATTCGACACCCTTGTCTTAAGGGGACGTTTAGTCTGACCTAGGTACTGCTCACCCCAGCTACACGGGCTGGAGTATACGCAAGGAGAATGGTCTTAGGAAGGGGTCTTTGGGTGATGGCTGAGAAATGTCCGTAATTGCGTGGTCTGATCGTGAAGTATAGGTCTTAAAACCGGCATGGTTAGGATGTTCTGGCTTCTCTCAGATACACCCTTGACATACAGCATAAAAGTAGTACCCTTGAAGTTGTCCTCAACTGCACGGTCCTGTGGCAGCTATTGTAATGGATAGATGGATGATTGGTTGAGTGAATGCCTCTCTATACAGGTAGTGGGGTAGTCAAGCAGGTGAAGGAAGATCGTAGCCGGGGTGGGGGTACGATTTTGTACCCACCCAAAATCTCAAAAATTCCAAAACAGGTCCACAAAAAATGATGTGTAACGAGCGACGCGAGCTAGGAAAAAAATAGGGGTTGTTTAGGGTGTTTTTTTGGTCAAAAAAAGGGCAACTATTTGGGCAAAAAGGTCCACTTTTGCCCAAATTTACAAATCCCTATAGTGTGAAAAACGGTCAACATTTTGGGGAAAAAAAGGTCCAATTTTGGAAAAATTCTTGCACCCCCCCCAGAAAAATCTGGCTACGGGCCTGGGTGAAGATAGTTCTTTCTGATGTTGTATACGTTTCTGATATTTTAATTCGATGGGCACTTTCGAAGTCGTTGAATTTTGACCATGTTTTAACAATATGTTTCTGTTTTCCCCTTGTGTATTCACAGGGCTATACACATTTTGACTTTCTACACACAGAGCTTTTGTATACCATCAGAATTTGAAGATTTTCACTGTAAGTACTGTGAAGTTACAAATGAAATGATTTCATGTTTAAAAAGAGAAACTTATTTAGCTCTTATTGTTCATTGTCTGTTTTATGCTTGGTTTGAGAATTTTGCTGTGGGTGAATGAACGTGAGAATATTGCTTGTCACCACAGTAATTTAACCTCATCTAGTGTGGTAGGGGGTTGGCGGTATAGCGTCCTTTGCTCACTTGTCATGATAGAGCCTGGGTTCGATTCCCAGTGGGCCAGTTCCATGCATGATTTGTTGTTGCTAATCCATACCTTCCAAGTAGGTTTTTTAGATGAACTTCAATTTTAAAAATCAAAAAACAAAATATTTTCCAAATTAAGATATTGGCACGCAATAACTACCCCATTATACGAAAGTTTTAAATACGGTTTGTACCTGCTAACAGGGTTGGCCAGACAGATCACATCGATTACAGCAATATTGTTGCGAGGATATATTGAAGAAAGAGATAATTGACCAGATGCCCTACTTGGCGTCAATTTCTGGTGGCCGCAATTAGCTTCCAGAAGCTGATGCCCTGGGAGGTGATCGTTCTTTTCGTTCTGCTTGGGAAAACCGCTACCCTCATCGGATTTCTGTAGAAAACCGATGGGGGTGACCGCTCGCTGGCCGACAACCCAACCCTGGGAACAGGTTGTTACTGGGTACAGGATAACCAATAGTAGTTCCCTCAAGAAAAACCTACTTGACCGAAGATGTTTTTAAATAGCCCATATGGTTTTTTTTGCTTAAAAAACTTTGAAATATTTTAAAGAACGATTGATGCCTTAATGTTGCCAGGGACTTTGTTTGTGCTTGTTCATTGAGGGTAAAACTACTGTGGTGACGTACTGTTTTGAAGAAGACCTCCTCAAAAGAACATTGTAAATGGCAAATAAACAGAAGAATGTAAAAATAGATATTAAAATACAATTAGCATGGAAAAAAATCATACACGTTAGAAGACAAAAAAGATTTGGGGCAAAGTAATAATATATGCCATATGATGAACAATGCCCTTTACTTGATTGCCAAGGAAACATGTCATATCAGTTGAAAAGATGGGGGAAAGGTCATTCACTCCAAAATATTCATCTATTAACATAATTGGAGTGGGCACCAGAATTTAGGCAATTTGTTGGTACAATTAAGGTATTTTAAGCTTGAAATAGTTTACCTCGCTTTGTGAGAAACATACCATAGGCTGTAGCAGGTTTCATAACCAAACAAGAAAAGGAAATGAGAATAACAAATAAACCTTTAACAAGTAAAATTTGAGTGATTATTTCCTTTTTGCAACTGAGGACAAACCATGATTTTTGGTCTACAGCTTATACATGAAAAATGTTTTAGTGGAAAAGTTCAGTCTGTACTATCATTGGTAGGAGTGAAAACTGGTGGTGTGGTTAGAGGTATTTGGGCTCTACCTTAATTTACCCCCCTCATAATTTGACCAGCAATGCCCCCACTATTAATGAAGCTAATCCTCTTCAGCTAGACCCATCTTGCTTCCTCTGCAAACCACACTAAAATTCTGAGGCAAACATTTAATGATCTAGGGCCATTATGATGGTCTGATCAGCCGCCGAGAGGCAGTGAAAAAAAAGAAAATCATGGCACGGTCCCACAGTACATGGCCAGGTTTCCACAAAGTCGTGCCCCACAAATACAACTCTCAATCATCATTGATCACAGTTGTTAATACTACTCATCCACACCAGCCTGTCTGTTCCAGGTCAACCTACCTCAGATTCACTTTATGCAAGAAAAAAACAAAACAAGTGTGTCTCAGAAGACCACACACATTTTGTTAAACATTGGGTCTTTCACCGCATTTTTTTTTTTTTTTTTGCTAACATGTTTTTTTATTCAGGAACAATGAATAAAGTGGTTACAAAAAAATGCAAATATTAAAATACTGCATTCACATTAGCGTTTTTCATATTTCTTTGAGAAAACGTATTTTTGTGGCCATTGCCATATGTCCTATATTGCCTTAACTTCTCAAGTAATTGAACACAATTTGTGTGTCACCAAGCCATTTCAATTCCTCACAATTAATCCAGGAAGAAACGTCTTTCAAACAGGCACGCCCAGCATCTGATCTGTTAAGACACAACTGCCAGTTATTTCTTTGTATTTCCTTGAGAAGCCTAACCCTTCACCTTAAATTGACCATTTCCTTTATGCGGATTATAAACATGGGTGTCAATCTTTAACATTGAAGATGATTTTTTGCACGCTGCATTGACCTAACACACATTAATGGTTCAATTCTCCATAATGGAACAACTGACAGTCAAGTTGATACATCCCTGAGTGCACATACAACTTTTCAAGAATTCCACCAAGGATCAGACTGAATTCAATCTACAATAAATTCAACTTGCAGTAATGTCAAGATTAAGATATTTAGAGCATGTGCTATTCGGTATTTTAACACAGTTACTGTGTACGGGGATTATTAAGGGATTTATTATCAGGTCCTTGCATGTTAGCAAATGAGCACTTTATGGCATTCTTTCTTGCGACAAGGTGGTGTTATTTTCCAATTGCAGTGCATTGTGGAAGCTTGGTGAAATGGTTTAATTACCCCTCCACTCCATTGGGTGGCCTGACTTGAATCTCAGATGTCAGTAAGTAAGAAACAAAGGTGTAGTCATTATGCTGCTGCTGTAGCATAATGGCAAGTCAATTTCAGTTGACATTTTAAGGACAGTTTGCTATGACTGAATTAACTTCATCCAGGCTTGGATCTTTCAAGCCCAAACGAGTGGTCATACACAAAAACTTTTGAGCACTCAGATCCACTTGCTTTAACTCTAGAAACCTTTTTAGTAGAGTTTTCAGATGAATGTTAACTGCATGATTATCTTAAATTTTGAAGGGGGAGGATTTGGGAGAAATCAGAGGCATGTAATACTACTTTAAAAAAATACTGACATTATTACATAATTATGTTATTATCTGTTATGAGCAAATCTTTGTGTCAGAGTACTTCATGGAACCTCCATAGTTAATGAGTAAAGATCACAATCTAGGTTCAAAGTTCATCTGAGCTCTAGCAGTATTTGGCTGGTAGATAAGTTTGGTTTGGAAGTAAAATCCAAATACAACAAAATTGATCATATATGCTGCATGGTCAAAGTCAGAGGGTATAATTCGGAGTTCAAGCTGAAATAGGCTAGTGGCCATTTTTGGAAATAAGAAGTCATCACCAACCATTCTTAGGTTTGTTTGAGGGAAATCCATGTGTGGAAAAATATTGGACCAAAAACATATAATAATGATAAATGGTAGTGATTTAGGCTCACTATTTGTTGGTCTTGCTATGAGTTTAAAATATTGAGCTAGACTGCGTGCTGCCCAATATTTCTAAAAATCATAGTCTGACCCGTAAGTTGAAGTGTACACAGGAACCCAATTGTTAATGATCTTTGAGGTGTGTGTGTTGTGTGTGTGTGTGTATGAGCGTTCGTTGGTGCGTAGTGCAGATATGTTTTTTGAGATATGCATGTATCATTCAAAGGGGTGTATTTTTTATCTTATTTTTTTAAATGGGTAAAAGCGATGTGTTTGCGGTATGATATGATATGGGCAAACATGTGTGGGAACATGTGTGAAATCTCGATTATGTGGCTCCTCAGGGGTTAGAAAAATATCGGTGTGTGAGAGATGCAGTGATATCATTCAAGGGTATTTTTTTTTATCTTATTCACAACAGTTCACACATGTTCCATTGCCAAATGGATGAGAAAGTGTCTTGGTGGTATGATATGGCAACATGTGTGAACTGTTGTGGAAATCTCATCTGTGGGGCTCAGGGCGTTAGAAAATGGGGTAATTTCAAATGTAATTTGTAAAAAAATGACTTTTTTAACGACTATGAATTTTTTCTGTAATTTCTCTGCTCTTGGAAAGGCAGGGACAAAGCGACGATAGAGTAGAGGCCTGCAAGCAATTTGTTCAGTAGGCCAGACCATTTTATATAGATGCGTGTATTGAGCCCATCCCACAATGCACAGTTTGGGAAATTTCACCTCAATAAGTTCATGTGAGCCCACGAAAATCCTATTCTTAAACACATAAATCCCTTACTTTTTACATGAAGTTTAGCCGACAAAGTTTCAAGTTACTTAGAATTTGTAGCAGATTATGAAATGCTTTTCAACACTTTTTATCCCTACGTACTAACAAGTATTATTACAGTACAGTAATGCCATTATGGGATTGGTTTAAACTCTGATTTTGTAAAGACCCAGTGAGCTTTGGCCAGAGATACACAAGTGACCTCCCCCATTGGGTCAAACAGGGCTCATACGGTCCCTTGAAGTCCTGGATTTCAAAACCTTTTCCAGAACTTGAAAACCCTGGAAATTCAAAAATGGTCCTTGAGTCTTGAAAACTGCAGTCACTGTGTGATAATGCGTTTTGATTAAAATGAATATCAGGGGCAATTCAAAGTAAAGAATTTTATAAGCCATTTGCGACATAAACGGCTGGAACTTTAAGAATATATTTATGTAACCCTTATGCTGATATTATATTAGGCTGTAACAATGACTGAACGTGTCATAAATGAAAAAGATCATTGCCCATTTGGGGTTGTTTTTGTCTTAGTCGGGTATTGGAGAAGTTAATGGTCTTGTTAAAAGGGAAACGTTGCACACAGCCTATAGTGCGATTTTTCGTATTCCGTACGGAAAATGGAAGCGAAATATGGAGTTTTCCGGAAACAAAATATGGAAAATGGTCGCCGTCACTAAAATACAAAATAAAAGTGTATTAAAAGTATAGAAAATAAGAAATACAGAAAAATAAAGTGAGGGAAGAGGGCAATCTTTTCAAAACAATAAAAATGAAAATAGATTGAAAGATTTTCAAATTTTATAAGTCTGTTAAATGGTTTCCGACATCAATTTTTCTCCCGGACTTGGAAGGTGTACCCACGTTAATATTAATGGAACCATGTAACGCTGCTGTATGCTAAAGGTCTGCTGAAGGTATTTAGTCTAATATTCAACTGCAGAGGTGCAAAGGGGGTAGACCTATAAACAATGTATTGTTATAGTGGTTTGGTTTTCAAGTTATGAACATTTGAAAGTGTTAGACTCATTTTTCATGCACTTTAAAAAAAAATACTCCATATGGACTTAGTTCCTACTGACAGTTCCTTGAATGGGGCTGTCAGACGGCGGAGCTCTGTCCATTTTTTCTGGAAAAGCTGTATTTTAAAGAGCTCTATCTCATGATGCAGTTCATATGTACATAGGTAGCTCATTTTTCAAGTTATGAGCCTTTAAAGTTTAGAATTTAAGTTCATTTTTAATGTACTACTGTATACCGTAGCTAAACAATATATTTTCCTTATGGATACCTGACAGTTGCCTTAATCCGATGGCGGAACTCCGTCATATTTTTCAGGAAAGCGGTAATTTAAAGAGCTCTCTCATGATCAGTGTATATAGATGCTCAGTTTCAGAGCTATGATCCTGGTAAATTTGACCTTATTTTTCATATAATTCTCCATATGGACTTGTTCCTACAGACAGTTACTTAAATGAGGCTGTCAGACGGCGGTGTTTGTTACCACATAACATAAATCAATCTTACAATTTCTGAATGGGGTACAAGTAGTTCAATGACGCGACCATTTTCTGTTATTGTTTGTGTGAAAACGTCCGTCCATATCTCTTGCATTCGTTTTCTTAAGGAATACAGAACAGTCGTACAAACATTAGTACAACATTAGGTCCTGAAATTAGCTCATTTAGATCCTTGAATGTCTTGAAAAGTCCTGAATTTTGGAAGGAGATGGGTGTACGAACCCTGTCAAAGGTCATTTGGGATCATTTACCCAAAAGTTATCCTGTACAAAATGGTCACTCTATCCAACATACATTGAAGAAATTTTCTAATGGAAATTGAATTGTAATGGGCTTGGTCTCCCTAACACTGTAGGTACTGACCAAAGTATTCAGTAGGGAAATAATTGCACACTGCATAATTCTGACTTCATGGTGGGTATTGTTTTTGCTGAAAAAAAAAATTGGAAAACCATCAACAGGCAAAAATTAAGGAATCAACATGTTGCCCTTTAATCAATAGATATTCCATTTAAAGTAGTATTTCCCATCTTGTCAAACGATACTTCCTTGTTCATGATCATATTGAATCTGAGGTGACAGTATGATAGTGACATGTAGGAGTACTGTCCTACAATCTGGTTCATAAGTCTTGGAACCCCTGTAATATTGGCAAAGATATGAAGGAGATAATAGGTTTGAAACAGGCATTGTATCTATAACTTTCTTTCCCCCTCCATCCCCTCCCAATCAGTGTTAGAAAATAATAAGGTGCGAGATTGCTCAAGACTTGTGTCGTGCTCTGCCAACATTGAAAGGAGGGGGCGGGAGCCATAATCTGCACAAAGGTTCCAACCATTTGAACAAGATGTAGATATCAGGCTAGGGAGTGACTCTGGACCTTATAAATCACCACTTTTGTTGGAGACCTTTTGGCTAAAAGAAAAAAACAGATATTAACAAATGGAGCAAAAATATGTTCATTCACCCATTTCTATTTGATGTGTATTTTCAGCTATGGTGTACTGGATAGATCTCTCTGAAAAATTTAATGGAGGTGTTAGTAATGGTGACAGAAAAACCATACCATTTTATTAACTCTCCACAAAAATTTTCCCTCAGATAAATTTTATGGTTAAATTCTTGTAACTCAGTAAATCAAGGAATGATTTTAGAACTGCAAAACTTGGACATAAAAGCTGAAACAAATTAGATGTTTGGGGAATATATAGTTCCTGAAGTTTAGAACCAGGTGTGCCTTACTTCTACTGAGAAAATAGTATACTTCCAAATTGAGGGATGTTATTTTTAAATAAAACATAAACATAGGAAAGTAACTAGCTTCATGGAAAACTGGGAATATTTTTAGCGAATGTGAGCTTTATAAGTGTGAAAGAATTAGTTGGAGTAAATTCTGATTTTATAGTGATCTTTATGGGATAAAGTCATCTTAAATTGATAACCGTATTGATATTTTTCACTAAGTAGTTTAAATTTCAAAAACAAAAACAAAAATATATATATAAATTGTATATGTAAATATACTGTTCTGATGCTATCCGCTAGGAAAGCGATGTACACCTTTTGGACCTAACACCTATAGATGATATCTATTGCTACTCTACCAACCCTGGCTTGTTTAGCTTAATTGGTAAGAGTGCCGTCACTAGCATTACGGAGGTTGCCGGTTCGAGTCCGGCCAAGCATGCATGTTTTTTCTTTCAACACTTGTGTGCGCTGGCTATCTCCATGGAAAGATTGGTTCATTCTTCATGTAAGACATCATGAAGTTAGCCTAGCATGAAATCTTCTATAAGAAGATCAAAGGATTACAAGGATTGTACAGCTTTATTCCATAAAAGAGTCTTTACTCTAGTCTAACTCTTGAATATCTTACACCAAGGACACACCGAAAGATTAACAAAATGTTCATCTTGTACCTACCTGTTTGAAAATTTGTACAATTGTGAAATTTAAAAGTTGGCAAAATGGATTAAAATTTGTGTAGACAGCACAAATTCTTTTAATTTGACCTCACAAATTTCTTACCATTTTGTTTCCAAGGTTAATTATTAGTAATCTGATATTTTCTTGGAATGTCAAGATCAAGTCAAGGATCATAGTTTTGTCACTTCAAGTGTTTTTCTTTCTTACTCCCCCATGACAACTTGTCGGTTCCTGTCATTACAATGGAATTAGCATAATGCGGTTATCTTAACATTTCCTGAAATGTCAATGATAGCAGAGCTGCCAACTCTCCCAGATTATATGGGAGACTCCCGGAATTGAACTCAATCTCCTGGTCTCCCACTTGAGCGCTGAAATCTTTCTTAGATTTTCCACCCTCTAATAGAAAAAACATGTATTTTTTACTCAGAAAAAGTACTGATTGCTTGTATTTTGTGTCATTTTTGTACCCTATTAAAAAAAAATTATGTAAAATGTATTAGTTGGCATTTATACAACCACCACCGTGGACAAAAATGATCATGTTATTGAAATAAAAATAAAATGTATTGGGAAAGAAAATAAGTAACACAATGTTAGGCAAAGAGGGCAATTGTCTTTTCAAAGTGAACTAAAGATAGCAATTCCAATACATTCAAATGCACAGACAAGCAAGGCATCTTGTTATTGATATGCCCATGTTTGCAATATCATGGGGTTACAGAACGTCTTGGCTTGGTTTTGCATATCTATCTTGGAAACTTCAAGTAGGATTACTGGCTGTGGTGTCCTGGATTTTGTTTAAAACTGAGTGGGAGGTGGGTATTGGTGACAGAAACAGGCTTGCTGATTTTCATTTTTTTTCCTTCAAAAAATGCATAATTGAGATATTTCAAATTATGCTGAAAACCTGCATTTTGTTTTATTTTTTTTTTCTGAAGTTGTGAATTATTTATAAGAGCTTCATTTTTAAGTGGATGTCAGCCAAAACAATTAAGTAATGCTTGGGTAATGTTAGTACTTGTCAGTAGTTGCATGGAGCTTTCGACTTAACTGCTGCTGGATCAAATAAATATTATTTACATAGGGTGTTCCCAAAACGGTTCATGTAGAAAAATATCATTACTTAAACACTGTGCGATATTAGTCAGTACTATCATTAAAGGAATAAATGAAAATGATATAGTATAGATGTGAAGGGTATAATGTAATTATGTCGAAACTACAAAATATTTTTTTAAAAAGTACAGTTCACAGCATTATAATTCTTCAAAAAGATATTTATTGTAACTATAGATGAGGTGACATGTAACGTCACCGCCGGGCAAGAAACAAATCGCTGCCCAGCGGTATGCGTGCGCACCTGTAGGGCTTGTGCTTTTAAAATTCATGCTCAATCAGTATAAATAGCCCATTAAATAGTGCTGTAGCTGTATGTGATATCCTTCACACCTTAATCACATCAGTAGACCATGTGCTAAGTTGTGTTTGTAAACATTGATGTCACCTCATCTATTTAGAGAATAAATGTATGATTTTGGGAACCGGTACTCTCTTTACGACGAATTGAACCCAAGGCGATACCATTATTTTAAGTGGGAGAACAAGGCCGAACGGTTCCCAAAATCATACCTTTATTCTCATTCTTAAACAGCTTTATCATTTAAGGTCATCTTTAACCCAATTTCGCGATGCTTTATGGCTTAAATACAACAAAAAAGGACTGCTACCACCCAGTGACAATAATCGAACAACCCGTTGAACGCAACGATCATACGCAACGAGACACAACGTTGGCAGGCGCGCGCGCGAACGTAGCAAAACGCAGTATGACGCGAGCGCTTCAACCTAAAATAACATCAATACGCAGCGCGTACTACCTGGGTTCAATTAAACGAATTGAACCCGCGGCATCAGCCAATGAAATTTCTTACATTCTCACAGCTGTTTAAGAATGTTCGATGTACCCCAGAGTTGGTTGTAACCAATTCTAGGCCTGTTGTAATGCTAGGATAAAGTAGTGCCTGGGAGATAGAGATTGGTGATAGAGAATTGCCTAACTACTCCCAATAATAGATTGCAATAATGGTAGGGAACATGCTATTAAATTTTTCAAATGTCTTGTCTTCCAATCTTGTCTTTTTTTAGCTGCACATTTGAAGGAGAGAGGCACATGGATAGTGAAGCCAGTAGCCTCATCAAGGGGAAGAGGAATCTTTCTTATTAATCATGTAAGTTTTGCAGCATGATAGATCTTGCATTTTCAAGTTCACTTTCAACCACTATTCTCTATACAGTAGATTAGTCAACCTCAACTCTGTGCCTGAAGTCACTGTCCACCATCTTACTTAAATCAGAAGAGACTAGTAACGGAAATATTTTATCACCCTAAAGTCTTGATAGAACAAAAATTAGATAGTTTCTTCAGGGGTCATGGAAGATAAACCTAGTTAGCATCCACAATTAAAATTAGAGTGGTCATTGATTAATTACAGAGAAAATGGCCACTAAAGATGGCCTTATTATGGCCCACTGAAAACATTCAATTTTAGACTGAGATGTAAAACTTTGAACTTGCAACTCCACAACTGAGTGGGATTTGATTTTTTCCTTTTGACCCTATCTGTAGCACCATAAAATGTACCTTTGACTGATATTTGAATGAAATCTGAGAGGGTGGGTTCCACAGCTTGGTGGTTGGCATGGAATGACCCTATTAGAAAAATAAAAGTATTCACCATTAACCCTAACATGCCCAAAACTCTGAGCTGAGGCTAGAAAGTCCAAAATCATGCTATGACGTCATTATACAAACATACATGTGGGCATGAAATTGCTGGCTAGGCTAGCGACTCCCTTCCCCCCAATGGCTTGCCAATCTTGTTCATGTAACTGGGGCACCAGAGGAACCTGGTTCGATTCCCACTCAAGATGTCCAATCTTCTTTACCATCAAACTCTTTACCCCTCCCATTCCTCCTAGATATGGCTAGAGACCAAATAATGTTGGGATAAACCTGGCCTTGTTGTGAAGTATGTTTTTGGTGGGCCGCCAGCTAATAGCTGGCAGGACCATTAGCAATCTGTGTGCGTGTGTATGTGTGGTGTAGGTGTGTGGTTTGTAGGATGTGTGTGTCAAAAAAATTGTTAAGTTTTTAAAATTGGAACCTCAATTGAAAGTTGCAACTTCAATTGGAACCAAACTCCTATCATAGGTGCACATGGTATCCCCATATGTTGATGAGGCAAAGGTCTGTTGAAAGGTCAAAGGTCAGTATTGGTTCACACGGTTAAAAATGTGCTAAAAATTAAAATTGATCTAATTGAAAACTTAAAGTTCAATTGGAACCAACTTTTGTCATAGGTGCCACCATGCGATCCCTCATAAATTTGATGAGATCAAGGTCATTTGCAGGGTCAAAAGTCATGGAGCCGGCCCCACAGCTTATATTCTTTTGAATATAGCAAGCGCGGGAAAGCCGAGAACCGTAAATTCTAGTTCATATTTCAAAAGTACTTTCTACATCGATAATCATCATCTTATGAATAAAAGAGTCATATGGCATAATTGTCGCATTATTGTTATGAAAAATAACACCGTCCTATCTTGTGTTACAGCTAGCTAACCTATACATTCTATTCCTTCTTATCATTCAATGAATAAATCATAATGTACTATTGAAACGAGATTTGCATCCCGACCAAATATGTTCATGCTGTAGAAAGTCTGAGTAAAAAAAACATACTTCTGGGCACTATTATTTAAAAACAGAAGTGGTGCCCATTTTGTCACATTCCCAATTAGGTCCCAGTAAAAAGATTAGGCAACATAAAACCAAATATGTTGAAGTTTGCTATGAAATGTTTAATTAGAAAGAATAGTTCTACAATTGTTTTGAATTGGTATAGAAAAGAATTTTCCTGGTCAAAATAGTATATAATACTCTGTAGGAATACACATGGAGTGTATATTACAGTGTTCATATCAAAGTGCGCAAGTTGAGAAATTCAATACTTAGTATTATTTCTCTTCTTCAGCCTCACAGTCTACACCTCTCGATTACAATTTCTTGTCTCCCGGTATGTTAGCAATCCTTTAACTATTGATGGTAAGTTTGCTAACTCCAAGGTAAATTGGACATTATGATGCCTTTTTGTTTTATAGCCCCCCATAAACCTCCCTTACTGTCACCTCTTAGTGGGTAGATACATAGACACCCCTGACAATCGATGGTAATTTGAGTGAGTGGCAGCAGTTTTGAATATTTTTCACAGTGGTGGTGTTACTTCAACCTAACTACCCTCCCACCACCATACAAAACCATACAGCACGAAGGTCATAAAGTGCACGAATTCATTTGTGATTGTGCATCATCAAACTAATTACACACCATGTAGCAGAATCGCTGGCTGATGCAGCAACATACTAGTGGCTGCCATCCCCGGCCATGGCTTGCACACAACACCTTTCTATTGCTTCTCGTCCTTATTCTCTCTTGAAGGGAGGTTTGGGATATGGAACAACCCAGCACAACCAATACGTAATTTTAGCCACATCTCATAGGACGGTTATCCTATATATCTTTCTTGTCTTCTTCTGTCCTCTTTATCCTAATAGACCTTTTCCAATGTCCCTCGGAAATGTTTGTAGCAAAATGCAATGTAAGCCGAGGGTAATATTTGCTTCGTCCAATCAAGCTATTGCTTGTAACACACATTGCGCAAAAAGGCAAAATTAATGTAAATTTTCAAGAGCCCAAATGCTGTGTGTAATCACCCGTTGTTCATAAACTGGACATTTAGGGTCCTCTGTTCTAAATCTTCACATTGAAAAGTCTGTTGCATTCTAGTAATTACAGTGTGTTGAGTGTTTAGGCCTAAAAAAAACATGTTTGATTGGCTAACCCGACCGAACCTATTTTTATTACTTCCGACCCTAATATTTTTATTTTTTTCCACATGTTTTACTGATATTGGTCAGGCTAACTTTAGAATACCCTACCACATTACCGCCCGGAGCCAAACCCTTTTTTAAAAACCCAGGCACCGGCGACAGCGCGAAGCCAAACCTTTTTAAAAAAACCCAGGCAACGGCGTCAGCGCGATGCTCTACCTGAGTTGTACCTTTGTCGAATAGAACATAAGTTATTTCAACTTAAGTATGACCTGATTAAGAAAAACCATGAACATTTGCGTTTAAATTTAGAGTTGGCTTTTTACGATTTTGGCATTTCCCGTTGTTTATTTTTCTTCCCTTCTTCAATAAAGTTGTTTTAAAAAAACCACGAACGTTCGAGTGAATTTAGATTGAGCGCTTATTTGTTTCTATTATTTAGTCTGATTTGTTCATAATTTGTCGCTTGATTTCTACTAATTTGGCTAATTTTGGCCTTTCCCGATATTTAGTTGGCTAATTTTGTCCTTTTCCCGTTGTGGTTAAACTAAAGTTGGGAGTTATATTTTAAACCATGGAACGTTCACTTCGAGTTTGAATTTTAGAATTGAGCTGCTTTGTACTATTTTGAGCTTGATTTTTACACTATTTTGTTCTCTTTTGTCATTTTCCCCGTTGTTTTTTTTTAAAATAAAATTGAGGATTGTTGTTATGGCGTATACATCGAGTGTGAAGCTATGTTTTTACACGGGCGCAACGGCTGACAGCGGGCGACAGCGCAACCCCCAGAAGTCAGGACACTTTTGACATTTTTGGTTCTTGGCTTGCGTATCATAGTGCAACCTTGGGGGAAATAGTTAAATTTTAAATATGATGTTGAGGGTTACGACTTTGGGCTAATTTTGGCGTTTTTCTCGTTTTTCAATAAATTGGGTTTGTTACAATTGACGAGATGGGACACTATTTTGGCTATTTGGCCCTTCCCGTGTTTTTTTAAAGAAAGTTGGGGATTGTTGTAGCGTATACATCGAAGTGTGAAGCTGATGGTTTACAAGCGGGCAACGGCGGACAGCGGCAAACACCCCAGAACTTCAGGAGTTTTACATTTTTTGTTCGGTGATGTATTCAGGTGGACACTGGGGGGAAATAGTTAAATTTAAATAGATTGTTGATTTTTACGATATTTGCTAATTTTGGACTTGTTTTCCGTTTTTTCAATTCTAAATTGGGTTTGTTACAATTTTGATGGTAGATTTGTTACACTGATTTTGGGCATCGTCATTTTGACCTTTCCCGTTGTTTTTTTAAATAAAGTTGGGATTGTGTTATGGCGTCTACATCGGTGTGAACTATGGTTTACCACGGGCAAGGCGACAGCGGCGACAGCAGCGCAACACCCCAGAATTTCAGGAGTTTTACATGTTTGGTTCTGGTGCTTGCTTATCAGGGGACCCTGGGGGGAAATAGTTCAATTTAACGATTGTTGATTTGTACGAGTTTAGGCTAATTTGGCACTGTTTCTCGGTGTTTTTCAATAAAATTGGGTTCTGTTGACAATTTTGAGCATAGGATTTGTACACATTTGCTATTTGCCTTTTCCGCTTGTTTTTAAATAAAGTGGGGATTGTTGTTATGGCGTATAAATCGAGGTGAAAGCTATGGTTTTACACGGGGCCCCAAAACGGCGAATCCGCGGCAACACACACCAGGAAATTCAGGAGAGGTCATTTTTGATTTCTTGTGCATGGCTTATCAAGGGTCCCTGGGGAAATAGTTAAATTGTGAATTTTTTATGTTGATTTGACGAATTTTGGCTAAATTTGGCCTTTTTCTCGTTATTTTTCAATTAAATTGGGTTTTGTTACCATTTGAGCTAGACTGTGTGCTCCAACTTCATTTTGACATTTTGGCCTTTTCCCGTTGTTTTGATAATAAAAGTGAGATTTTTTGTTATGGAGGATACGTCGAGTGTGGAACTTGGTTTTACACCGGCAACGGCGACAGCGGCGACACCACAGAACTTCAGGCAGTTTAACGGTTTTTTTTCCTTTCGGGTGTGCTTGCTTATCACATGGGCATGGGGAAAATAGTTAAAAGTTTTTTTTTTTTTTTTTTTTTTTTTTTTAAAGATTTTTGTTTTTAGATGGTTCCCGTTGTTTTTCAATAAAGTTGGGTTTTTTTTTAATGTTTTTGAACATTTCAATTATCTATTGATGATAGCTTTATATGATTGATTTGTTTTTTTTGTGTAAATTGGTGTGTTATAAAAAAAAAAAAAAGATTGGATTTTTGTTACCTTTGCATGACGTTAGTATGACTTCGCGTTTCTCTTACCGAGTGTGAAAGCGTGGCTGTTTGCCTGTGCAGCGGCGACCCGGCGAACACGCAAGACGCCCAGATGTTTTGCTCATTATGGGTGCCTAGTATACGTTGAATGATACCCACACAGCTTTCGAATGCGAGATGGTGGGTTTTTACTAATGCACGCGGCGACAGCCCCCAAGCTAAATAGCTATTTTAATACGGGGGCATGAGACACCTTTTTAATAGTAACTGTATTTTTGGTCCTTTAACTGTATCCCTTCAGACAAGGCGGTGCCGGGTTAAAATATGATCTTGCGAGATTTTCTATAGGCAAAGTTTTAAGTCATTTTCAAGTTAAATCACGCCGAAATGCAAGTTCGGCGACCATTAAGCACGTATAGGAAATTTTCAAATTAAACCACGCCGCACGATTAATGTATTTTGTCGCATCTATAACACTTTCGTACCGGAAACAAGGGTGAAAATGAATCATTCTAATTTCATATCCCACAATTGTTTCCACAAATAAAATGTTTTCCAACACATTTCCGAATCGCCGTATTTAACATTGTTTTCTGAACACAAATACGGGTGGAGTTTTTATTAATTTTATCCTTAAACAATAAAACGAACACAAACTCTTATCATTTAACATTTGTTCTATAAACGCAATTAACGAACACAAACTCTATCATTTAAAGTACGTCTAATATTGATTGTAATCCTTGATCATTTTAACGCCAATAAAACTAACACAAATCTAATCATTCACATACTCTTAATATATTTTTAATATTTTATTTTCTTAACACAATAACGAACACAAACTATTACATTGACATGTTTTCTAAAAAATATCAATCCTTAAAATCTGTGAAATCCTTCTTAACGCAATTGAACGAACATAAACTACTTTGATCATTTAACATGTTTTCTAAATAACATATTTTCCAACAAACAAGGGTTAAGCTGGCCCGATTAAGTAGATATTATAGAATATATATATGAAAGATATATATATATATTATATATATAGCATATTTCGCTAAAAAACATTTAATTGTCAGCGTTTTACTGGCAGTTTCATGCCTACCGGCATTCATCAGACAACTGCGCGTAGTTTTGTTTTGTCTGGATTCGCGAGGCCAAAGGCGTGCTCGTGCGTTTAAAGCTCTCAAAGCAAGAAAGGTGTGCGAGAGGGTGTAAACGCATGCTTCCAGAGAAGCGCACGAAGAATGCATTTCCCGCTAATTCAGGCAAACCCGACGAAGGTGTTCATTTTCTTCTTGCAGTGTGTTTTCTTATAATGGCGACATTTTGATATTAGGTTGATTTTTTGTTGATCAGATTTTTGTCCTTCATTTGAGTATAGCTAGGTGTTCATAAATACATAAGGGCATTGTCCAGCGAGCGTTTATGCGTGTTGTGTGGATTGTTTTAGGATTTCCCATTCTATGGTATATGGGAACGTTTCATATTCAGCTCCCTAACGTA